>JAABKJ010017545.1:5431387-5505090 GCA_011634705.1 Andricus grossulariae
GCGGCTGATACGGAAAGGACTCTAACATGGAGGAGGAGATTCAACCTCCCTGAAAGGAAGAAGGGAAGATTCATTTTTCTCGGAGTTTGCATACACTTCAAAAAAGAAGAATTTCAGCAAAACTTTCGTGAGGAAAGATAATCCAGATTTAGTAAACAAGAAGCTAGCCAAAGTTCTTTTCGACGCGATAACAGTTAGAAATCATAAGAACTCAAATGATAACAAATCTGAGCCAAATCTAGAGCCGTCAAAGAAGGATAAGAAACCGTCCAAATATTCAAAGAAGAACGTGTCTAGGAATTCAACAAGCTTAGAATTATCACCTAGTGACTTAAATCACAAGTGTGATCAAGAGCCTGAGGTATAGCCGAAGCAGGAACCACTCTGCTTCAATTGAAATGGGGAAGACCAATATGACCATCGTTGGAAGAAGTACTCAGCTAGGTCGCGTAAATTCTGCCACAACCAAAGAAGACCCAACTTAAGAAACTTCAACAAGAATTAATTCTACTCGATATGACGTTAAAATTGATCAAATAAAATCAACACCAGCTACTAGTAATGTAGTCAAATAAACAAGCCATCATCAACAACTCATCATAGTCAAGCAACCTCAGCGACAAAACCACATCGAAGCTGTCCTAAATGAGCTGAGCCATCTCAGAATAGGCACTTCAAAAGTCGAGGACGACTGTCATTCATTTAGCAAAAATTCAGGAGTCCAGGACTACTCTAATCAATTAAGCCGAATTTCAGGAGTATTTAAAATCAGTAAAGAATAGGTCGTGAATTATCTGGAAAGGACTAGTCGAAATATGGGCGCACTCTCCAATCCTAAGCCAAGTAAAAGTAAAGCCGCAGAACCCTATATTGACGCCGTGATAGGCGGGGAACTATTAGGTTCATTTATGTATACAGGATCGACTAATGACATTCATGGGCGCGAAAGGTCTGAATAGAATTAGAGCAAAAGATAATAAATAAAACCTTTAAAATAGGGGGAGGGGGTCATGATGGCAAATGGTACCTCAGAGTCCGTCATGGGCGAAGCTTTTTCCCCTTATAAGTTAGGAGGCGTAACTCGCGAGATGGCAGTCCAAATCATACCAGGTCTAACTGACTGAAATGAGCTTTGTTTCTGAACTTCGCGAAGGAAGACAGATAGAGAAATTCGGATGGCTGGCGAGCCGTTTATGCAGTTTTCTTTCGGGGTAGCTTTTCGGGCGTTTTCCTTCTCCGGATAAACTACATGCGGCTAAGTTCGTGAAGCACGTGATCGAAAACCACCCAAGGAAGTTCTCCAATCAGGTGAGGCAACTACCGCATGTCACCGAAATTTCATGAAGCGCTTTTGGCTTAAGTTCAGGAGCTGATAGAAAATGAGATAACTTAGCTCCCATCAAGCGAGTGGTGTAATCCAGTCGTGATGGCTCGCGAGCCTACTAATATCGAAGGATGTCATTCGGAATTACGGGAGCATCTGCGACGTTCCAAAGAATAATACACAAAGTGATGACACTGGAAATTAGACTACACTTGTTCGCGTATTTGGAAGACATAATAGTCGTGATCAGAACATTCGAGAAGCATATCTATTGGTTACAGAAGACCATGAAACAGGTTGGGGAAACTGGCTTGACTCTCATTCCAGATAAATATGACTTCTGCAAACTACGGGTCCAACATCTGGGTTTTGTAGTGAATTAAAATGGTCTCAATGTCGATGAGGATAAATTGAAACCAACAGTAGGGTATCCACGACCATAGGAGGAGCATCTTGGTATAGGCGTTTCATTAAAGACTATGCTAGAATTAGCGAACCATTACCGCGATTGAATAAGAAAAATCAGGCTTTCGTTTCTGGCATGGAATGAAAGGAGGCGTACCAGGCGCTTAAGAATACTTTAGTATCATCGCCGATTCTGGCGTATTTTGATTCAAGCATCCCTTTCACTATTTATAATTACGGAATGCGACAGCAGATTTGCGAGATGGTCACTCGATCTTTTGGAATGCTACTTCGAAGTCGCGCAGAGAAAAGGGACAATGCACTATGTTTCAGACGGACTTTCGAGGTTTTAGGAGGAAGAGTAGGACTTTCATTTAGCCATGATGGAACCAGTAGCTGACATTTGAGTATATCGGTATCAAAATAACCCTCTTGTGGAGTACATCCTGTAGGATCTAGATGCCTGGAAATTGGACGTACCTCAAGACCACATCAATGACGTTATGAGGGAGGTGCACATGAATCCGGAATCTGGTCACATGGACATCGAGAAGACCTTTTCCAGGGCGAAACTGCGGTATTACTGGCCGGGAATTTTTAAAGACATAAGTATCTTCATCAACAGGTATGAAACCTGCCAATTAAGAAAAGTCTAATCCACGAGGTAAAGAGGGTAATGAGTTCTGGGTAGTCTACCAAGTACTGAGACCCTTAATCAATATCAGGAGGTGTATTTGGAGGTGTGTCCTTCAAGGGTCGAAACAAATTCCATAAAACGGTCAAATTTTTCCCGTGTACAGACAATTTCCCGTTGTCCAGACAATTTATTCTCTAAAAAAAAGAACTAAGTTGTGAAATTGTTTTCCTTAGAAGACCTTAACGTGATCCAGACGAGAGAAGGAGGTTAAACAGAGATTGGGTAATTGGAAACAAGTCTTATTTGAAAGTAGTCAAGGTTTGGGAAATCGTATGCAATGATAAAATTATGTTTCGTATTTGTTTCTTCATATAACGAATAAGATCCTCATGTCCCTAAATCTTACTCATTCGAAGGTATCTATTCGTAATGTGAATGCTTAAATTACCACAGCTTCCAATTTCAACGTCAACTTCTTGCATAATCCTATATTTTCAGGAGAGTCCTGGAGTTCTACAAAAACTTCTTAATTTTTTCACAATAATAAACATATAAATGTGGCCTGATAACAATATCATTAATCAATTATAATGTTACAGGTGAAAAGGTTTTCATTTTAAAAATTTCTCTTCCTTTATTTTATTTCGCAACTGTCATTACCCTAAGCATAAATCACAGAAATATGAATAATGGAACGTTTATTTACTCGTCTATTATACTGATCAACTTTTATTTCACGATTTACAACCTTGAGAAGTTATTGCTTTCTTAAAAGCAAGTTTAACGTACATATACCTCGATAAGGGATTGAAAGATTTTATCTGATTAGACTTAATCTTTTAAGTGTATGCTCATTTTTACAAAAAGAATCATCATGAATTGAGATTTAACATCTCAAAAATTATAAAATGTGATGTTTTTTTTCTTTCAAACTGATAGCCAACGAAAAATCCACATTTTTTATTTGGAAGCTTTCTATAAAAACATGTGGATAAAAAAATGCTAAAAAGTAAATATTTGTTTCCATCATCGACGTAGTTTGTAAAGAGCTAGCTTTCAAAGTAATAGTAAATTTTCCAGTTTTTTTTTCAAAATCCCTAAGTTTTTCCTGACTTTTCCTGACCAAGAATATTTTTCTAACTTTTCCCGAATTTCCTGGTTTATCCTGACCTTCGGCCACCCTGGTTACTTAAATAGCTAGTTATATAATATTGTGGAAATATGACAATAAATATCATTAATGTTTATAGTTTTGAGGTATTGACGACTTGGTGATCAGAAAATAAATTTTCTTCAAAGCTTTTATTTTCTTCAAAGCTTTTATTTTCAATAAAATTTTTTATTTTTCTGTTAAGAATTGTATGCTACACTTACATTAATATTAGGTCTTATTTTACTTTCTAAGCTTTTTTAATTACATAATATATTAAAATAATAATAATATTTCAAGAAACATAACATATTAACTTTATATGAAAAAATATGAAGGTACTGATTAAAAATTTCCACCAAATAAATTTTACAAATATAACCCGAAAAGTTTTAAAAATGAATTAGTATTCTGTAAAATAGGTTTTCATGCTTTTAATTGCTACTTTCGATGTCTATTTGTGACAAGAATAATTTATATTTGTTAAACTATATTAAAAACTCCCAATGCAGTTTCATCATGATGACTGCGCAAAATCACAGAACACAAAATTAATCATGTGGATCTTTTACTGATTTGAAAAAAAATAATGTGTTAATAATAATGTATGAGAACATCAAAAAAAATTCAAGTAGATATAAATCCACTGCACTTTTTCTCTGTATTTTTTTATCATGAAATTTATCAATCAAATGTGAAAATGTAATTTGAACCAAAATATGTACTTGAATTTCTAATCGAGAAGATGAATTTTCTACCAAGAAAAAAGACGAATTTTCTATCAAGAAAAAAAAACACATTTTAAAAAAAATAGATACATTTTTAGCTAAAAAAGATGAATTTGCAACAAAAAAATATTTGATTTTTAGGTAGATAAATGCGGTTTTAAACTGACGAAAATAATGTTCAACGCAAGAGTTAAATTTTCAGCCCAACAGATGAATTTTTAGAAACAAAATCAAATATCTATCAAGAATAAAATTTCGACGACAAATGGAATAAATGATTTTTAGGTAAAAAAATTAATTTTCAATAAAAAAAACTAATTTCGAACCAAAGAGAAGAAATTTCAAAGAAAAACATTATTTTCTTTGATAAAAAAGGATTATTTTTAACAGAATACTTGAATTTTTAATCAAAAAAGCTAATTTTCTACCAAAAAAGACAAGTTTTTAACAACATAGATGAATTTTCATCTAAAAAAGATGAATTTGAAACAGAAAATAGAATAGTGTAGTTTTTAGTTAGACAAATAAGTTTTTAAAACAAATAAAATAAATGTTTAACCAAACAAATTGAATTTCTACCAAAAAGATAAAATGTCTATTCTAAAAATTCCTGATAAAATAGAATAGCGGAATTTTTAGTTAATAAATGTAATTTTCAATTGAAAATAAATAAATTTCAACCCAAAAAACGAAATTTCAACAAAAAATCTTAATCTTCTACTAAAAAAGAATAATTTTTAACAAAATATATTAAATTCCAAACGGAAAGATTAATTTTCTACCAAAAAATAAATGTTTTTAACAACATAGATGAATTTTTTTACTAAAAAAGATTAATTTTAAACGAAAAATAAAATTGTGTGATTTTTAGTTAGACAGATAAGTTTTTAAACCATTAGAATGAATTCTCAATGAAACAAATGAATTTTCTACCAAAAAAGATCAATTTTTAACAACCGTCAAAAAATTGTTTAAAATACATTTTCAGATTACCCTCATATAACAGCTTATGACACAAAAATATTTTTGGTCTAGAAGCTATTTTACAAAATGTTTCATTGATATCAGTAGTAACTAACTATGAAAAATTAATCTGGAATGCGAGAGACAGCTACCTGCCAGAGACAGCTTCCTGTTAGAGGCAGATTTCTGTCAGAGACAGCTTTCTGTCTGAGGCAGCTACCTGTCAGAGACAGCTACCTGTCAGAGACAGCTTCCTGCTAGAGACAGCTTTCTGCCGGAGACAGCTGCCTGTCAGAGACAGATACCTGTCAGAAACAGCTTTCTGTCAGAGACAGCTTCCTGTCTAAGGCAGCTACCTGTCAGAGACAGCTACCTGTCAGAGACAGCTTCCTGCTAGAGACAGCTTTCTGCTAGAGACAGCTTCCTGTCAGAGACAGATACCTGTCAGAAACAGCTTTCTGTCAGAGACAGCTTCCTGTCTAAGGCAGCTACCTGTCAGATTTCGGTAATGTAAAATTTTCGAATTTGTCTCGCTGTTTAAATTTTAAATTGGAGCAAATTTTAATTAAAAAAACGTTTTGTCTCTTAGTTTTTAGTGAATATTCCAAAAATAAAAGTAGGTGAAAATATAAAAATTACCGATTTTAAATTCCCGAAAGTAGTGAATTGAAGAAATGTCAAATTCCGAAATTTATTAAATTATCGAAATTTTGAATTCCCAAAAAAATTGAAAGAACATATCATCAACATTTTGTATCTGTTAAAATAATATTTTATTTTATATACGCGCAGCTCGAAATTTAAAACAGATTACAATTTAAAAGTCTGAAATTTCAAGTAGGTAACCAAGTTTACAAGATTTTTCAATTTTTCAGGAATTGGAAGTTTCGGGCATTTAATAATTTTGGAAATTAAAAATTTTGGGGTTGTGAAATTTCGGAATTTGCTTAGTTAAAAAAAATCATTTAAAAAATTGAATTCTTTTGTCTTTCAGGGTTTACTTTAAACATTTTCATAGTCACGTATTTCAACATTTATTTTAGTGGATTTCAAGATAGTTTATGTTTTCAATATTAAAAAATATATATCCAGGTACGTAAACGCGCGCTTAGCGCGCGTGCATATAGAACTAATTCATAAGTAATTAATAGCGGACGATAGTTAAGGGTGTCGCAGTAGTCAGATTTTTTTTATTTAGGTTAGCCAAACATTGTTTAAAGATAGAAGTGAAAAATAATTTTTTTCTTAAACAATTACTCATTTTCTCAATTAAAAGTTTATCACACCAATCAAGTACCAAATAAATTGTAATTGATTTGTAAGAAGCTATCTCAAATGTTATTAAGTTGGTAGAAATGATTAAGTATGAAGTTTGTATAAAGTACAAAGTTAATATAAAGCATAAAGTTAGAATGAAGTTTGAAGTATAAGGTTAGAATGAAGTTCCGAGTTATCATGAAGTATAAAGTTAGAAGGAAGTTTAAAGTTAGTGCGCAGTTAGTATGAAGTATAAAGTTAGAATGAAGTTTGGAGTTAGTATGTAGTTGGTATGAAGTGGAAAGTCAATGTGAATGACAAAGGTATTATGAAGTTTATATGGAGTATAAAGTTTTATGAAGGATAAAGTTAGTACAAAAAATGTATGAAGTATAAAGTTAGAACGAGGTTTAGAGTAAGTATGAAAGGATGATGTGAAGTATAAAGTAAGTGCGAAGTTAGTATGAAGTATAAAGTGAATGTGAAGTATGACGTTATTACGAAGTTTGTATGAAGTATAAAGTTTGAATGATGTTTGTTGATGGTACGCAGTTAGTATGACGTATAAAGTTAATGTGAAGTACAAAGTTACTGCGAAGTTTGTATGAAGTGTAAAGTTAGAAGGGAGTTTGAAGTTAGTACGCAGTTAGTTTGAAGCATAAAGTTAGAATGAAGTTTGGAGTTAGTATGTAGTATAAGGTTAGTATAAAGTATAATGTTAATATGAAGAATGAAGTTAGTTCGCAGTTGGTATAGAGTGGAAAGTCAATGTGAATGACAAAGGTATTATGAAGTTTATATGAAGAATAAGTTTTATAAAGGATAAAGTTAGTACAAAAAATGTATGAAGTATAAAGTTAGAACGAGGTTTAGAGTAAGTATGAAAGGTTAATGTGAAGTATAAAGTTAGTGCGAAGTTAGAATGAAATATAAAGTGAATGTGAAGTATGACGTTATTACGAAGTTTGTATGAAGTATAAAGTTTGAATGAAGTTTGTTGTTGGTACGCAGTTAGTATGACGTATAAAATTAATGTGGAGTACAAATTTAATACGAAGTTTGTATGAAGTGTAAAGTTAATGTTAAGTACAAATTTAATACGAAGTTTGTATGAAGTGTAAAGTTAGAAGGAAGTTTGAAGTTAGTACGCAGTTAGTATGAAGTATAAAGTTAGAATGAAGTTTGGAGTTAGTATGTAGTATAAGGTTAGTATAAAGTATTATGTTAATATGAAGAATGAAGCTAGTACAAAGTTTGTCTAAATTATAAAGTTAGAATGAAGTTTAAAGTTAGAAGAAAAAGTATAAAGTTAGAACGAAGTTTAAAGTAAGTATAAAAGGTTAATGTGAAGTATAAAGTTATTATGAAGTTAGTATTAAGTATAAAGTTAGTGAGAAGTATTAAGTTAATATGAAATATAAAGTTATTACGAAGTTTGTAGAAAGAAGAAAGTTTGAATGAAGTTTGGTATTAGTACGCAGTTAGTATGAACTAAAGTTAATGTGAAGAACAAATTTAATACGAACTCTGTATGAAGTATAAAGTTAGAATGAAGTTTAAAGTTAGTACAAAGTATAAAGGTAATACGAAGGTTAAAGTTAGTACAAAGTTTGTATGAAGTATAACGTTAGGTATGGAGTTTGAAGTTAGTATTAAGTATGAAGTTATAATTAAGTATATAGTTAGCATGAAGTATAAAGTAAATAAAAACTATGAAGTTAATGTGAAGTATAAATTTCCTACGAATTTTGTATGAAGTATACAGCTAAAATGAAGTTCAGAGTTAGTGTCAAATATAAAATTGGTATGAAATATAAAGTTAATGTGAAGGATAAAATTGAAATGAAGTATAAATGTATATAGTATATGATAATAATAGTATATATAGTATATAAAGTATATAGTTGAAATAAAGTTTGAAGTTAGTATGAAGTATGAAGTAAATGTAAAGGATAAATTTAAAATGAAGTATAAATTTAGTTCAAAGTATAAATTTAGTATGAGGTATAAAGTTCGAATAAAGTTTGAACTTACTATGAAGTATAAGGTTGAAATGAAGCATAAAGTTAGCATGAAGTATAAAGTTAGAATAAAGTTTAGAGTTATTATAAAATATAAAGTTAATGTGAAGGATAAAGTTAGAATAAAGTCTGAAGTTAGTATGAAATATAATGTTAGTATGAAGTACGATATAAAGTTAATGTGAATTATGAAGTGAGTGCAAAGTTAGTATAAAGTATCAAGTAAGTATGAAGTATAATCTTAGTATGGAGTATAAATATAGTATAAAGTATAAATTTAGTATGAGGTATAAAGTGATAATGAAGTTTGGAGTTAGTATGAACTATAAGGTTGAAATGAAGTATAAAGTTGGTACAAAGTATAAAGTTGATATGAAGGATAAAGTTAGTACAAAGTATAAAGTTGATATGAAGGATAAAGTTAGTACAAAGTTTGTATGAAGTATAAAGTTAGAATGAAGTTCGAAGTTAGTTCGCAGTTAGTATGAAGTAGAAAGTCAATGTGAAGTACAAAAGTATTATGAAGTTTATATGGAGTATAAAGTTCTATGAAGGATAAAGTTAGTACGAAGAATGTAGTATGACGTTATTACGAAGTTTGTATAAAGTATAAAATTTGAATGAAGTTTGTATGAAGTATAAAGTTAGAAGGAAGTTTGAAGTTAGTACGCAGTTAGTATGAAGTATCAAGCTAGAATGATGTTTGGAGTTAGTATGAAGTAGAAAGTCGATGTGAAGTACAAAGATATTACGAACTTTGTATGAAGTATAAAGTTAGTATGAAGTATAAAGTTAATGTGAAGGATAAAGTTGAAATGAAGTATAAATTTAGTATGAGATATAAAGTTCGTATCAAGTATATAGTTGGAATAAAGTTGGAGTTAGTATGATGTATAAAGTTAATGTGAAGGATAGAGTTGAAATGAAGTATAAATTTAGTATGAAGTAAAAATTTAGTATGAGGTATGATGTTAGAATGAAGTTTGAACTTAGTATGAAGTATAACGTTAGATTGAAGTATGAAATCAGCATGAAGTATAAAGTTGCAATGAGGTTTGAAGTTAGTATGAAATATAATGTCAGTATGAAGTACGATATAATGTTAATGTGAAGTATTAAGTTAGTACGAAGTATGTATGAGGTATCAAGTTAGTATGAAGTATAAAGTTAGAATAAAGTTTGGAGTTAGTATGAAGTATAAAATTAATATAAATTTAGTGCGAAGTATAAAGTTAGAATGAAGTCTGAAGTTAGTATGATATATGATGCCAGTATGAAGCATATAGTTGAAATAAAGTTTGGAGTTATTATGAAGTATAAAGCTAATGTGAAGGATGAAGTTAAAATAAAGTCTAAATTTAGTATAAAGTATAAATTTAGTATGAGGTATAAAGTTAGAATGAAGTTTGAACTTGTTATGAAGTATAAGGTTAGATTGAAGTATAAAGTCAGTATGCAGTATAAAGTTAGAATAAAGTTTGGAGTTCTTATGAAATATAAAGTCAACGTGAAGGATAAAGTTAGAATGTCTGGAGTTAGTACGAAATATAATGTCAGTATGAAGTATGATATAATGTTAATGTTAAGTATTAAGTTAGTACGAAGTTAGTATGAGGTATCAAGTTAGTATGAAGTATAAAGTTACGATAAAGTTTCGAGTTAGTATGGAGTATCAAATTCATATAAATTTCGTATAAAGTTAGAATGAAGTCTGGAGTTAGTATGCAATATTATGCCAGTATGAAGTACATAAGTACATAGTTAGAAGTTAGAATAAAGTTTGGATTTATTATGAAATATAAAGTAAATGTGAAGGATAACGTTAGAATGAAGTGTGTAGTTAGTCTGAAGTATCAACTTAATTTTAATTTAGTTTGAAGTATAAAGTTAGAATAAAGTCTGGAGTTAGTATGAAATATAATGCCAGCATGAAGTATGATATGGTGTTGATGTGAAGTATTAAGTCAGTAAGAATTTAGTATGAGGTATAGAATTAGAATGAAGTTTGAACTTAGTATGAAGTATAAGGTAAGAAGTTGGAACAAATTTTGCAGTTATTATGAAATATAAAGTTAATGTGAAGGATAAAGTCAGAATGAAGTCTGGAGTTAGTCTGAAGTATCAAATTAGTTTAAATTTAGCATGAAGTATAAAGTTAGAATAAAGTGTGGAGTTAGTATGAAATATAATGCCAGTATAAAGTATGATATAAAGTTAATGTGAAGGATAAAGTTAGTACGAAGTTAGTAGAAAGTATATAATTATCATGGATTTAGTATGCAGTATAAAGTTAGAATAGAGTTTAGAGTTTGTATGAAGCATGAAGTTAATGTGAAGTAGAAGGTTAGTGAGCAGACAGTATAAAGTATAGAGCGTCTTCATTACCGAGCTCATTGCTGCCGTTTTTTTAACTAGAAGCATGAAATGTATACGGTTTTTTTTAGAAAACACCACTTGCGGCTCTAATAAGTATTTATTATTTATATTTCTTTTGTAGAGTCCCTAAGCCTCATAAGGGTTATAAGGACCATTCCCCTGAAGCGCCATCTTTTCCGGGGCGCGTGGAATGTCGCCAGCTTTTGTTTTGCCTTTATCGCGAACCACTGCTGCCACCACCACCAGTGGAATATCGCCCCCCCCCCCCCTAACGAGTCTTCATCCCCCTATCCAGTGGTTATAGGAACAGCCCCTCTTTTTCAAGCGGAGAGAGACCCCTATGGATTTTTTTCCGTCCCGCGGGCACCCCTTGGCACCCCCTGGCGGCCAGTCTAAAAAATTCAACCACCAATTTGTAGGCCGCTGTTTAATTGCGATATCCAGCTCCGCTTCTCATTCTGGTCCTTGCTCGTTTTTTTCCTCTCTTTCTTCTTTCTTCTTTTTGTTCCCCCTTCTTTCTTCCCCTTGCCTTGGTGGCGAGGCGATGGTTACAAGGTCCCGCTTCTGCAGGTCGTTAATCTTCCAAGCTCCTTACCACGGGGTTAGTTGGGAATAACAATGAATCTAATCCCAGAGACGGCCGCTGGCACGTTCATTTTTCGTGTTAATTTTCGCCGAGACATTACTTCGTCACGCGACAAGAGGATATGATTTTATTGTCAAGACGAGACGAGAAAAAATGTGGAAATGCATTCATTAATAGGAGGGGAATACACCGACTTTTTTTCAACTCAGACAACTTACTGCACATATACAATGACAAATAGATCTCAGATAATTTGTTTGAAGAAAAATTCTTTGCAGAGTTATCCCTTTTTTAATTTTTTCCCGATTTTTGATATTTTCTGTGTGGAAAAATGGAAGGTGTTTGTTTAATTATTAAAAAGAAATTTTCAATTGAATTTCCCTACATTGCTCGATTCGTTTTTTGTTTATTATTTTGTTATTACTTTATTACTAGGCGCCTTGCGCCTACGAAAAAAGGGTTTCGTAACCTATAAGGACGTAAATAAGTCGTTCGAACCACCCTCACCCCTACCCACCTACATTGCTATACTACCCCTCCCCACACTTCAAACTTTGTTCCCCTTTCTTCCCCAACTTCCCCTCAAACAACTTCCCCTCACTTCCCCCAGTTCCGCTCCCTTTACTTCCCCTACTACCCATCTCCTCATTTCCCGCCACTTCTATTACTTCCCCCACCCTTATTTCTCCTCACTTCCCCTACTGTCACTCTATAATTTCCCCCTTAATTCTCCTAATTTCCCACCCCTCACTTTCCCCACTTAACTCCCTTAATTTCTCCTAAATTCTCCTCCTGGTTAAAAGTACGACCGACGCAAACCCGACCGTAACTATAGGGGTTTCTTCCCAGGGCTACGAAACCCTGAAAACATATATTATAGACACAAACAAATTTTATAGTTGCAATTTTAAACAAATGGTTAAATTTCCAAGTGACAAAGATGGATTTTTTTGTATATTTGCATTTTTAACCCGAAAAATGGAATTTTCGTCAACAAATTCTATTTTCAGCGAAAAGAGACGAATTTTTAATAAAACAGTTGAATTTTTCATCCAAAAAGATGACTTCAACAAAATAGTTCAATATTAAACAAAGTAATTAAACTTTTAAGAAAATAGCTTAATTTTTATCCAAATGGTTGAGTTTTCAAACTCTATAAAGATGACTTTTCAGTCAGGAAGATTAATTTTCAACCTAAAATGGAATAATTAAATTTGCAGTTAAAAAAAATTGATTTTCATCTAAAAAAAAAAAAAAATATCAACCAGTTGAATTTAACGAAGAAAGAAAAATTTTCAACGAAACTGTTCAATTTTTCACTGGAACATAATAAATCTCCAAGAAAAAATGGAATCGTTAATCTTTCAGTTTAAAAAAATAATTTTCAACTAGTTAAATTCAACTTAACAGAAAAAATTTTGAACGAAATAGTTTAATCCCGAAAAGATTGATAATTTTCTATAGAGTACGTAGATTATCTATTATAGTCTAATTTTTAACCAAACATAAGAATAAACAACAACAAAATTAATTTTCAACATTTTACGAAAAAGTTTATTTTTCAACAAAAAAGATAAATTTTTAACGAAAAATAAAGTGATTGATATTTTAACAAAAAAAAGATTTTTATTATGAATAAAAAAATAGTAAAATTTAACGGAAAAGATCAATTCTAATCGAAAAATGTAATTGTTAATATTTCGACAAAAGAATACTTTAATTTTGATTCAAATAAAGTTAAATTCAATGAACAAAAAAAAACTAATTTTGAACAAAATAGACAAATCTTCGACAAAAACAGTATAATTTTTAACCAAGCAGATATATTTGTAACCAAAAAGGATGAAAGTTTCGACCAAGAAGATTAATTTTCAGTTGAAACAGATAAATTGATAAAAATACATGAATTTTAAACAAAACAAAAATACATGCATAATTTAAAATATCAATTTTTAATCAAAAATAAAATAATGACACTTTCAGTAAAAAAAATTACCAACTCAAAAACGAATTTTTAGCGAATTTTTTTTTACGGAAAATTAATTTTCGTAACTCAAGATTCAACTATTTGTTTTAAAATTTATGTATTTTATTGAACATTTAGCTTTTTTAAAAAAACATCTTCTTGGTTAAGAATTGATTTTTTTCAATTAAAAATTTAACTATTTTGTTAAAAATTCATCTTCTAGTAGAAGTTTAATCTTGTTTTTTGAAAAATTACCTTTTTCTGTTAAAAATTAAAATATTTGCTTGAAAAATGATGTAATTCGTTGAAAATTCTTCTTTTTTTTGATAGAAAAATTTAATCTTTTTATTTAAGTATTTACCTTTTTTAATTCAGACTTAAAATATTTTGTTGAAAAATCGTTTTTTGCAAGAATTTTAATCTTTCTGATTCAAAATTTATCTGCTTTATTTGAAAATTAAACTATTTGCTTAAAAAATTATGTGATTTGTTGAAAATTCCTCTTTTTTTTCGTAAAAAAATAATGTTTTTGGTTAAAAGTTTATCTGTTTTAATTGACAATTTAATTATTTTGTTGCAAATTTGTCTTTTTGTAGAAAACTAATCTTCCTAATTATAAATTTAATTATTGGGTTGAAAATTCACGTATTTTGTTGCAAATTCACCTTTTCTGCAATTAAATTAATCTACTTTTTCAAAGTTCGTTTATTAGTAGTAAATTAATTTTGTTGTAAATTCATTTTTCTCATTGAAGATTTATAATTTTAGTTAAATATTCATTTTTTTGGTTGAAGATTTAGAATTTTAGTTGCAGGTTCATCTTATTGGTTCCAAATGGTCTTTCTTTGCTGAAATTTTTTTTCTTGGTTCAAAATTGATATATTTGTTTTAAAATTCATGTATTTTTTTGGAAATTTTTTTTTTCGTGAAAAATTATTCTATTTGGTAAAAAATTAATCTTTTTGGCTAAGAGTTCATATTTTTTAATTGAAAATTCAATTATTCTGTTGAAAATTCGTCTTTTGGTAGAAAGTTAATCTTCTTGGTTACAAATTTAACCATTGGGTTGAAAATTTGCGTATTTTGTTGCAAGATCATCTTTCCTGGAATAAAATTAATCTTTTTTGTTAAAAAATTTCGTTTATTGATAGAAAATGGATTTTGGTTGAAAATTCCTTTTTTTTATAAAGATTCATCATTTTAGTTGGAAATTTAGTTTTTTCGTTGAAGATTCAGAATCTTAGTTCAAAATTAATTTTTTTGGTTACAGATTTAGAATTTTAGTTAAAAGTTCATATCTTTTGTTTCAAATTAGTTGCTTTTTTCGCTTAAAATTAATTTTCTTCGTTAAAAATTTATCTATTGGGTTGAAAATGCACGTATTTTGTTGCAAATTTATATTATTTTTAAATTAAATTAATCATTTTCTTTGAAAATTCATTTTTTTTGTTGATGAAATTAATTTCCTTAAAGCCATGTGATGAGTGGGTCACGTGACCGGCTTCCTACCTTACCGACACTTTTTTATATTTGTAAACTTATTTTAACACGAATAGTCACATCGAGTTGAGAATTTGGGATAATAAATAAAAAGCACTAAGAAACGCGGCTCTGGTCCTACATTTTTATAATCATGAAAAAGTTTTTTTTTTTGTAAATAATTTTTTTTTGCTTTTTTCGTAATTATAAAAATTCAGGACGAATTTTCATGTTGAACGCTAAATATTTTATTTTTTCCTTTCATAGGTTTTAATTTTGCAATTTAAATTTAATTGGTTGAATTTGGGAGAATATAATTAGCAATGTCAAAGTTATTAATTTTTTTAACGATTTAAATTTACTTAAAATAATTGAAATTTCAAAGGGTTTTAGTATAAATAAGAGTTAATATCACAATTCTTGGTAATTAAAATTTTTTTCAGAGTAGAATTTTTTTTCATTTTTAGTGTTTCCCATTTAAAATTAATATTTATTCTCAACATTTTTTTTAAATAATTCAATTCATTTTTTGATTTTAGAAAATTTTTTGTCTCATCAGCTTTAATGTTAAATTATAATTTTTTTATGCAATAACAATTTAAAATTCTAGAATTTCAGAAGCCTTGACTTTGAAAGATTCAATTAAGTTTTAAATTATAAATAATACATTTTCAATTCCTCTGAATTTTAAATGATCTATTTTCCAAGATTCGATACTTAAAATATTCCATTTTTAACATTTTGGCATTGTCCTATTTTCGAAATTTGAATCCGAAATAATTCAATTTCGTGATTCTTCAATTTAAAACATGTTTAATTTTTAGCGCTTCAACTTAAAAATTACACAACATTATTCAACTCCTTTTTCTAATTAAATTGTCCAAAATCGTTCTATATATTTATTTTTTATTTTTTTATTTCAGACGTATTCAGTTTGAAATTATTAATTATTCTTTAAAAAACGTTTAAAACATAATATTGAAAAATGGGTTTAATAACGGATTTTTAAATTGTTTATATGGTTCAAAGTCAACAGATTTCTTGCAAAAAAGTTTTCTGATGCTTATCGAGTATATTTTTCTCTAAGCCGGGAGAAATCACGAATATTTACCGGGAGAGCTGGGAGATAGCTGGGAGACAAAAATTTAAAATATAGTGGCCACTGTGAAAATAGGAATAGCAACTCATAGTTTAAAATTGTTCCCCTTCCTGAAATCTATGAACATTTACCCTTACCAGATGTATATCTTGTTTATTTTAACAAAAATTTTCAAAAAAAAAAAATAACGAAAATCTATTAAAGCTAAATTTGTTTGATATTTTTTTTAAATCTATGAAAGTATACCCTCACCAGATGTATATCTCGTGTATTTTAACATAAATAAAAAAAATATATCGTATAAATTCAGCTTTGATACATTTTTGATATTTAAAAAAAAATTTTGTTAAAATAAACATGATAAACATCTGGTAAGGGTTACAATTTCATTGATTTTAGGAAGGGAAACAATTTTAAACTATCAACTGCTATGCATATTTTGCGGCGTTTTCGAGAAAAATGGGATTTTGAATAGTTGAAAATTATATTTCTTCAATTTTTGAGATAAAAACCAATTTTTCCGTACTTTGAAGCTCAGGAACCTTGATAATCTCATGGAACATGTTCTTTACAAATTCAGGTTACTTAAAACAATCGTTTTTATAAATGAAATCTTAAAATTCTCTAAACTAAATGCTATTTTAGTGGTTTTTTATTGATTATTCATATCTTTTTGGAAAAATTTGTTGACCTAAACAATATAAACATCTGGTAAGGGTATCATTTCATATATTTCATAAAAGGAAACAATTTTAAACTATCACCCGCTATTCATATTTTGCGTCTTTTTCGAGAAAAATGAGATTTTGAATAGTTGAAAATTATATTTATTCCATTTTAGAGATAAAACCCAATTTTTCCGTACTTTGAAGCTCAGGAACCTTAATAATCTCATGGAACATGTTCTTTACAAATTCAGGTTACTTAAAACAAACGTTTTTATAAATAAAAGCATTCTCTGAACTAAATGCTCTTTTAGTGGATTTTTATTGATTATTCATATCTTTTTGGAAAAATTTGTTGACCTAAACAAGATAAACATCTGGTAAGGGTATCATTTCATATATTTCATAAAGGGAAACAATTTTAAACTATCACCTGCTATTCATAATGAAAAAATGAATATTTTGACCCAAAATATTCATTTCTTTAGACTAACCAACACCCTTAATAGTATGAACTAATTTGTATCTAATTAGCATTTCATTTTTAGGAATCGTTCGAGAAAGCTCTGATGGCAGCATCAGTCTCATGGACGTACCAATCGTCACTCCCAACTGTGAAGTTATTGTGCCCAGACTGAATATTCAGGTAAACTATTTTGATTTTTTATTTAAAGATATTTCATCGCTTTATTTTTTGCATCGGTTCTAAATAAACAATTGAATTGTTTCAAATGAAACTGCAAGTTCCTGACAACAAAGAGGGCCTAAAATGTTTCAAATTTTTGACAAAATACATTAATTTCTTAATCGAATGGTGAAATTTTTAATTAATCAAATTAATTTTCAACACAATTGTTACATTTTCAACTAAACAGATGAATTTTTAAATAAAAGATTTTAATTTTGAATAAAAAAGCAGTCGAATTCAACTAAGACATTATTTGAATTAATGAATTCCCCAAAAAGATGAAATTTCTATCAAAAGAGATGAATTTTCAATCCAGAAAGATTTTTTAGTCAAGAAAGAAAATTTAAACCAAATTGTAGAATTTTCAAGGCAGAAAGTCGAATTTTCTACAAAACAGTTGAATTTTTAACCCGAAAATATGTATTTTTGACAAAAAATGTTAATTTTCAACCAAATTATTGAATTTAGGCCATAAAGACGAATATTCTGTAAAACGGTTTATTTTTTAACCCAAATAGAGGATTTTTCAACAAAATAGTTAAATTTTCAACCAAGTAGATGAATTCTCAACTAAAATGATGAATCTTCGACCATATAGTTGAATTCTCAATCAAAACATTACTTTTCAACCAAACAGTTGCATTTTTTGCCAAAAGAGATGAATTTTCGAATCAAAAAGACAAATTTTCAACCAAAAAAGAATTTTCAACCAAAAAAGAATTTTCAACTAAGAAAGGTTTTTCAATCAAGAAAGAAAAAAATTGCAACGAAATTTTTGATTATTTGAAGCCAAAATGAGACGAATTTCCAATAAAACGGAAGAATTTTCAAGTAAAATGGTAATAGTTGGTGTTTCAAGAAAAACAATATTTTAATTTTAGGGCAAAAACATTCGAATTCAACCAAAAAAGACAAATTGTTAACAAAATATTTCAAGTTCAACTAAGAAAGGTTTTTTATTCAAAAAGAAAATGTATTTTGTTGAAAATTCGTCTCTTTTATAGAAAATTTGTTTTCTTGTTTGAAAATTAATATTTTTGGTTAAAGATTCATCTATTTTAATGAAAATTAATTTCTTTGGTAGAAATCTAAGCTTTTTTGGTGAAAAATGCAACTGTTTTGTTGAAAATTAATAATTGAAGATTCAGCTATTTACATATTAACTACTATTTTGTTGAACTACTTTTATAAAAACTAATTTTTTGTTTAAAAATTCATAATTTTAGTTGAAAATTCAACTCTTTATCTTAAAATTTAACTATTTGGTTCAGAATTCATGTATTTTGTCCGAAATTCATGTTTTTTAAGTAATAAATTAATATTTTTGGTTGAAAATTCATCTATTTTAATCAAAATTCGTCTCTTTTGGTAGAAATTGAACCTTTTTTGGTATAAAATGCAACTTTTTGTTGGTTATTCGTCTTTTTTGGTTGAAAGTTGAAATACTTTGTTAAATACTATTTTTATTGGGTGAAGATTCATCATTTTAGTTAAAAATTCAACTCTTTGTTTGAAAATTAAACTATTTGGTTTAGAATTAATTTATTTTGTCGAAAATTCATGTTTGTTAGTAGAAAATTAATCTTCTTGGTTGAAAATTTATCTCTTTACTGGTAAAAATTTCCTATTTTTTTATTAAAAATGCAACTGTTTGTTTGAAAATTAATAATTTGTTTTGACTAAGGATTCAACTATTTTGTTTTTATTTATTTTATTTTTTAACTATTCGTTTTTTTATGGTTTAAAATTTAAATATTCCATTTTTTATTACAAATTTATCTTTTTTATTAGAAACTTGAACTATTTCGTTCAAAATTTATGTATTGTTAAAAATTCGTCTTTTTCGGTAGAAAATAAATCTTTTATCTTCTTGGTTAACAATTCATTTTTTGTTTGAAAACTCAACTATTTGGTGGAAAATTCAGGTGTTTTGCTGAAAATTCGTCTGTTTCATAAAAAATTAATCTGCTTGGCTGAAAATTAATGTTTTTGGTTAAAGATTCATCTATTTTAACGAGAAATCATCTCTTTGGTAGAAATTTAATATTTTTTTGTTAAAAATGCAACTGTTTGATTGACAATGAATAATTTGTTTTGGTTAAGGATTCAACTATTTTGTCTTTATTTATTTTATTCGTTTTTATTTTTAACTATTCGTTTTTTTATGGTTGAAAATTTAATTATTCCATTTTCGATTGAAAATTTATCTTATTTATTAGAAACTGTAATATTTGGTTGGAAATTCATGTATTTTGTTTAAAGTTCGTCTTTTTCTGTAGAAAATTAATCTTCTTGGTTTGAAAATTCATCTTTTTGATTGAAAATTCAAATATTTGGTTAAAAATTTTCAGAATTCAGGTATTTTGTCGAAAATTTATGTTTTTTAGTAGAAAATTTCTCTTTTTTTGTCAAAGATTCATCTACTTTGTTGAAATTGCAATATTTTCACTTGAAAGGTTAGGAAAATGTGTAATGGAATCGAAATTTTTCTACTAAATTTGGCCTCTTTCTGGGTAAACAGTCTTCATTAAACTTCTTTGTTTGAACATTCATCTTTCTGGTTGAAAATTCCAATCTTGCAGTAAAATATTTATCATTTTAGTTGAAAATTCATATTTTTGGTAGAAAACTAAACTGCTTGGTTGAAATTTAAACTCTTCTGTTGAAAATTCATCTTTTTGGTTTAAAATTCAACTATTCCAGTTGATTCATCATTTTAGTGGACATTTTTTTTCGTGGGAAACTAAGTTTTTTAACTGAAAATATCTATAATATTTTTTTAATTAGTTTTTTTGTTGTTGAAAATTTGTCTTTTTTAGTTGAAAATTTATGAATTTTTTTTTCTTGAAAAATCCTCTTTTTTGGTGAAAAATTAAACTTCTTGTTTGAAAATTAAGCTTCTTCTTCGAAAATTAATCTTTCTAGTTGAAAATTCAGGTGTTCTAGTTAAATATTTATCATTTTACTTAAAAATTCATCTTTTTGGTTGAAAACAAAACTGCTTGATTGAAAGTTAAACTCTTTTGTTAAAAATTCATCTTTTTCGTTTAAAATATCTATTCCAATTGGAAGATTTATCATTTTAGTTGCAAATTCATCACTTTTTTTCAAAATTCAACTATTCCAGTTGAAGATTCATCATTTGAGTAGAAAAATTTTTATGTGGGAAATTAAGTTTTCTGACTAAAAATATCTATATTTTTTAAGTTAGTTTTTTTTTGGTTGAAAATTTGTCTTTTTTAATTGAAAATTCGTTTATTTTTTTTCAAAATCGCCTTTTTCGATAGAAAATTAAACTTCTTGTTTAAAAATTAATATTTTTTTCGAAAATTCATCTTTCTGGTTGAAAATTCAAGTGTTGCAGTTAAATATTCATAATTTTAGTTCACAATTGATCTTTTCCGTTTAAAACAAAACCTGATGGATTGAAAGTTAAACTCTTTTGTACAAAATTAATTTTTTTCGATTAAAATATCTATTCCAGTTGAAGATTGATCATTTTATTTGAAAATTCATCACTTTGTTTGAAAATGTAACTTTTTTTTAGATAATTAGTTATTTTTTTGGTTGAAAATTTGTCTTTTTTAATTGAAAATTCGCTTATTTTTTTGTCAAAATCGCCTTTTTCGATAGAAAATTAAACTTCTTGTTTAAAAATTTATTTTCTTTTTTGAAAATTCATCTTTCTGGTTGAAAATTCAACTATTCCAGTTTGAAATTCATCATTTTAGTGGGACATTTTTTGTGTGGAAAGTTAAGTTTTTTAACTGAAAATATCTATATTTTTTTAATTAGCTTTTTTGTTGTTAAAAATTTGTATTTTTTAGTTGAAAATTCATGTATTTTGTTGAAAAATCCTCTTTTTTTGGTAGAAAATTAAACTTCTTGTTTAAAAATTAATCTTTTTCGAAAATTAATTTTTCTGGTTGTAAATACACGTGTTCCAGTTAAATATTAATTATTTTCGTTAAAAATTAATCTTTTGGTTGAAAATTTTTCTTTTTTAGTTGAAAATTCATGCATTTTTTTGAAAATTTATCATTTTTGTAGAAATTAATCTTCTTTGTTGAAAATTCAACTATTGCATAAGGATTCATCATTTTAGTTGAAAATTTATCTTTTTGGTTTAAAATTCAACTATGCCGGTTGAAGATTCATCATTTTAGTTAAAAAATCATCTATTTGGTTGAAAAGTTACCTTTCTTTATTTCAAAGTTCAACTATTTGGTGGAAAATTTGTCTTTTTTAGTTCCAAATTCATGTATTTTTAAAAAAATCGTCTTTTCGATCGAAAATTAAACTTCTTATTTAAAAATTAATCTTCTTTTTCGAAAATGCATCTTTCTGGTTAAAATTCAAGTGTTCCAGTTAAATATTCATTATCTTCGTTAAAAATTAATCTTTTTGGTTGAAAATTTGTCTTTTTCAGTTGAAAATTCATGCATTTTGTTGAAAATTTGTCATTTTTAGTAGAAATTAATCTTTTTTGTTAAAAATTCAACTATTCCAGTTAAAGATTCATCATTTTAGTTGAAAATTTATCTTTTTGGTTTAAAATTCAACTATGCCAGTTGAAGATTTATCATTTTAGTTAAAAATTCATCTATTTGTTTGAAAATTTACGTTTATTTACTTCAAAGTTCAACTATTTGGTGGAAAATTTTCCTTTTTTATTTCCAAATTCATGTATTTTTTAAAAATATTCTCTTTCAAAAATTCATCTTTCTGGTTGAAAATTCAAGTGTTCAAGTTAAATATTCATTATTTTTGTTAAAAATTAATCTTTTTTAGTTGAAAATTCATGCATTTGGTTGAAAATTTGTCATTTTTGGAAGAAATTAATCTTCTTTGTTAAAAACTCAACTATTCCAGTTAAAGATTTATCATTTTAGTTGAAAATTTATCTTTTTGGTTTAAAATTAACTGTTTGGTTCAGGATTCAGGTATTTTGTCGAAAATTCATGGTTTTTAGTAGAAAATTTCTCTTTTTGGTCAAAGATTCATCTACTTTGTTGAAATTGCAATATTCTCAACTATTCCAGTTAAAGATTTATCATTTTAGTTGAAAATTTATCTTTTTGGTTTAAAATTCAACTATGCCACCTGAAGATTCATCATTTTAGTTAGAAATTCATCTCTTTGGTTGAAAATTTGTCTTTTTTAGTTGAAAATTCATGCATTTTGTTGAAGATTTGTCATTTTTGGTAGAAATTGAACTTCTTTGTTGAACATTCAACAATTCCAGTTAAAGATTTATTATTTTAGTTGAAAATTTATCTTTTTGGTTTAAAATTCAACTATGCCAGTTGAAGATTTATCATTTAATTTAAAAATTCATCTATTTGGTTGAAAATTTACCTTTCTTTATTTCAAAGTTCAACTATTTGGTGGAAAATTTGTCTTTTTTAGTTCCAAATTCATGTATTTTTAAAAAAATCGTCTTTTCGATCGAAAATTAAACTTCTTATTTAAAAATTAATCTTCTTTTTCGAAAATTCATCCTTTTGGTTGATAATTCAAGTGTTCCAGTTAAATATTCGTCATTTTAGTTGAAAATTCATATTTTTGGTTTAAAGTAAAACTGCTTGGTTGAAATTTAAACTCTTCTGTGTAAAATTAATCTTTTTGGCTTCAAATTTAACTATTCCAGTTGAAAATTCATTAATTTTGTTGAAAATTTGTCATTTTTGGAAGAAATTAATCTTCTTTGTTAAAAATTCAACTATTCCAGTTAAAGATGCATCATTTTAGCTAAAAATTCATCTATTTGATTGAAAATTTACTTTTCTTTAGTTCAAAGTTTAACTATTTGGTGGAAAATTTGCCTTTTTTATTTCAAAATTCATGTATTTTTTTTTTAAATATTCTTTTTCAAAAATTCATCTTTCTGGTTGAAATATCAAGTATTCAAGTTAAATATTCATTTTTTTTTTTAAATTAATCTTTTGGGTTGAAAATTTGTCCTTTTTAGTTGAAAATTCATGCATTTTGTTGAAAATTTGTCATTTTTAGTAGAAATTAATCTTCTTTGTTAAAAATTCAACTATTCCAGTTAAAGATACATTATTTACGTTAGAAAAATTCATGCATTTTGTTCAAAAATTTGTCATTTTTGGAAGAAATTAATCTTCTTTGTTGAAAATTCAACTATTCCAGTTAAGGATTCATCATTTAATTGAAAATTTATCTTTTTGGTTTAAAATTCAACTATGCCCAGTTGAAGATTTATCATTTAAGTTAAAAATTCATCTATTTGGTTGAAAATTTACGTTTCTTTAGTTCAAAGTTCAACTATTTGGTGGAAAATTTGTCTTTTTTATTTCAAAATTCATGTGTTTTTTAAAAAATCGTCTTTTTCGATCGAAAATTAAACTTCTTGTTAAAAAGTTAATCTTCTTTTCGAAAATTCATCTTTTTGGTTGATAATTCAAGTGTTCCAGTTAAATATTCGTCATTTTAGTTAAAATTCATATTTTTGGTTTAAAGTAAAACTACTTGGTTGAAATTTAAACTCTTCTGTTTAAAATTCATCTTTTGGGCTTAAAATTCAACTATTCCAGTTGAACATTCATCATTTTAGTGTAAACTTTTTTTTGTGAGAAATTAAGTTTTTTACTGAAAATATCTATATTTCTTCAATCAGTTTGTTTTTTGCATAAAAGTTTGTCTTTTTTAGTTGAAAATTCATGCATTTTGTTGAAAATTTGTCATTTTTGGTAGAAATTAATCTTCTTTGTTGAAAATTCAACTATCCCAGTTAAGGATTCATCATTTTAGTTGAACATTTTTTAGTTGAAAATTCATCTTTCAGGTTGAAAATTCAAGTGTTCCAGTTAAATATTGATTATTTTCGTTAAAAATTAATCTTTTTGGTTGAAAATTTGTCTTTTTTAGTTGAAAATTCATGCATTTTGTTGAAGATTTGTCATTTTTGGTAGAAATTAATCTTCTTTGTTGAAAATTCAACTATCCCAGTTAAGGTTTCATCATTTTAGTTGAAAATTTTTTAGTTGAAAATTCATCTTTCTGGTTGAAAATTCAAGTGTTCCAGTTAAATATTCATTATTTTCGTTAAATATTAATATTTTTGGTTGAAAATTTGTCTTTTTTAGTTGAAAATTCATGCATTTTGTTGAAAATTTGTCATTTTTGGTAGAAATTAATCTTCTTTGTTGATACATTTTCAACAAATAGTTGAATTTTTCCACTGAAACAGATAAATTTTCAACTTAAAATGCAATAGTCAAATCATTACTTCAAATAATTAATTAAAACAAAAAAACAAAAATTGTTGAATTTTGCAGTCAATAAGACGATTTTTCTACGAAAAAGTTAAATTTCCAACTTGAAAATAAAAATTTTTAACAAAAAACTTCGTTTTTAACCAAATAGTTGAATCTTCAACAAAAAATTTTAATTTCCAGTTAAAAAAAAAAATTTTTAGTAACAAAAAAATTGAATTTTCAACAAAGTAGTTGAATTTTCAACGAAGAAGGTAAAAGTAAATATTGTAACTGATAAATATTTTTATTTTATTCAAAAATAGTTTAATTTTGATTCTCACAGTTGCCTTTTTAACAAAAAAAAAGATTTTTTAACAAAATGCGTAGTTTATTAATCAAACAGTTTTATTTTTGAAATAGTTTAAAAGCTTTAAAATTGTGACTTTCAATATTCAAAAATCTAGATTTTGTTTTTAATTTTTTGATATCCTAAATTATTTTTAAAATTGTTTCTAAACTTTACCTATGAATCTTAAGAAAATTTTGTTAGCCTCATAAAACTTTTCGAAATTCTGTAAAAGCGTCTAATTTTTTTGCTTGAAATCTGTAAAAATCTATGCAAAATAAAAAAAATCTCCTTGGAATCTTCCAGATTCTTTGTTGACAATTTTGGAAACCTTTTGAAATGTTTTTGAATCTTTTTTAATAATTTCTCAATATTAATTTTTCAAAATAAAATATTAAACATTTTTTCAAGAATCTTACAATTTTTTATTCTCATTTTTAATCCATTCAAAATTATGAGAAAGCTTCAGCGTTTTATTTGAAAATTTTTAAAAATGTATATTTTGTTTTAAATTTTTTGATATCTTTTTGAATTTAAAATTATTTTTACCGAGAAGATTAATTTTCCACAAAGAAGCCGTATTTTTAACAAAATTTTTCAATTTCCAATCAAATAGATGAAGTTTCAACTAAAAAAGATAAATTTTCTACAAACAATGGAGTAGTTAAAGTTCCAGTTGAAAAAATTAATTTTTAACCAAAAAATGAATTTTCAACTAAAAACGTAGTGGTAAATATTTCAACCAAAAAGGTTTTAATTCAAATTTTACAATAGTTGATTTGAATAAAAAAGATATTCATTAAATTTCTTTCAAAAAAGACAAATTTTCAACAAAGTACATTAGTTGAATTTTCAAGAAAAGAAATTGCAACAAAATAGGTAAATTTTCGACCAAAGAAATGAATTTATAACTACAATGAAGAATCTTCAACTAATAAATTTATTTTTAAGAAAGTACTTCATCTCATTGAAAAATTGATTTTCGATTTTATTTGTTTTAATGATACTCAATTGGATAAAGAATCCAAAAGAGAATCTTCCAAAGTCAACTTTTATCATTGTTTTATAACTGAGCAATTAAAAATACCAAATGGTTGAAAGATGCTGCAAATAACGTCTCGTTTCGCTGCAACTGTGTTTCGCGTGGAATTCTCTCTATAATAGAAGCTGTGGTAAAATCACACCAATTTAGCATAATTGCTACTTCAATTTGCATTTCAGTTTACGAGAGACTAATCTGTGTCAGAGAAGCTACGTATTTATTACCATTCCTCAACAGCTGAAGCATTTTGAATTATGTAAAATTCTAAATTAAAGTGACATCTTGTGGAATTTTGTTCAGCCACGGCTTTCTAAAATCATCCGATTTGATTTGTTTTCCTTTGAGAAATTATTTTTCTCGTGGAGGCCTGATTACGGCATAATTAAAAAGTTCCTTCGAAAAGGAAATCAGCTTCGCGATCGATCGTGCTCCTCGGTTCAAATGTCATTACGACTCATTAGTCGAGTCATTAGTATTTCAATCGCCGAGACGGGAGTAGAAATTTCCAAGGAGACTTGGTGGACGATAGAAAAGGAAGGCTAGAAAATTAATTAAATGCCTGGAACCGCGAAGGTCCGGCGACCGAATGGACTGCATTCCGTCCACACCGGCGATTTCCATTTGAGTGAGCGCAAGACGCTGTCTGCGAACCTAGCCAGCGGAGGGTGGGGGGTCCTCTCTACTAATGAGGAATAACGTTTTTATAATTTTGCAATTAGTAATTTAGAAATATTATATTCGAAATCTACGTTTCTTGGCGATTCCAACGATATGTCACTTGCAATTGAAAAAAGAATGAGTTCCATATGTTATTTGCCACCATAAGTTGGAAATTAAGAGTATTTTAAAGGCTATGCATGGGAATGCTTCTGCTTAAACAACAATTATCGCTAGTTGATGCAGATTTTAGTTTGTATGTTTTGGAACTGGCCTATGCTAAAGTGATGAAGCTAGGGTCGGTGACAGCGTCTCGCGCTCACTCAGCGACGTGACGGGGAAGTCGAGTGGAGAGGGTAAGTCGAGCAGGTAGACGGCCATCAAAAAGAATTAGTTAATTTGATCACCGTCTACCTGTTCGACTTACCCTCTCCACTCGACTTCCCCTCACGTCGCTGAGTGAGCGCGAGGCGCTGTCTCCGTCCACACTGTCCCCAGACTACTTCTAGACATCTTCATTGCTCCAAGTCACAAAACTTTACATGCCTATCGATTACTATACATACATCACTACTAATACAATTACATTTTCAAAAAAAAAAAAAGAATTTTTCAACCAAATAGTTGAATTTTTATCAAAAAGATTAATTTTCTATCAGAAAAGACGATTAAAAAAAAATAACTAGAATTTTCAACTAAATAGTTGAAGTTGCAACTAAAAAAGATAAATTTTCAACCGAAAAAATGACTTTTTAACATAGTACTAAGTGGAAAGTAAACTTTAAACCAAGTCGTGGAATTTTGAAATAAAAAAGAAGAATTTTTAATAAAATAGTTGTATTATATCTCAACCCGAAAATACGAATTTTTAACAAAAAATTTAATTTTCAACCAAGTAGTTGAATTTTCAACCTAAAAAGACGCATTAACAACAAAATACCTGAATTTTCAACTAAAAAATATCAATTTTCCGCCTGAAATATACCTGTAACATTTTTAACAATTTGGTTGACATTTTCATTCTTTTTTGACTAAAATATTTTTTTTTGGTTTGAGAATTCAACTATTTTCTTGAAAAATTTATTTTTCTTTTTTGTTCCAAATACATCTCGTTTGGTAGAAATTTTATCTCTTTGGTTAAGAATGCAACTGTTTGGCTAAAATTCAAAGTGTTTTGGTTGACGATTCAATTATTTTGATCAAAATTCTTTATTTTTTTATAAATTCAAATTCTTTTAATTTAAAATAAAAATCCTTTTTGCTTGAAATATCAACTTTTACATTTTTCGTTAATAATAATTATATTTTTTGGTTAAAAATTTAACAACTTCATTGAAAATTGAACAACTTTGTTGACAATAATTTTTTTCGTTAAAAATTCATAATTTTAGTTAAAAACTCATATATTTTGTTGAAAATTCAAGAATTTTGTTAAATATTCAATTTCAATCTGTCTTCTAAAAGATTCGTCCTTTTATTTATAAATTCTACCAATTGGTTGAAAATTGATCTTTGTATCTTGAAAATTCAATTATTTGGTTAAAAATTCAACCATTTCTTTAAAATAAACTTTCAACTGAAAATTCAACTATTCTATTTTTTGTTAATTATTGAGTTTTTTTAGTTTAAAATTAAACTGTTTGGTTGAAAATTTACTTTTTTGTCGAAAATTTATATTTTTCGGTTAAAAGTTCCACTGCTTTCTGGAAAATCCGCCTTTTTCATATTTCGTTGAAACCTCGTCTTTTTTGGTAGAAAATTAATTTTTTGTAATACAAATAAAATATACGATTTTTGGTTGTAAATTGATGGGGTTTACTTTAAAATTCAATAATTTTGCAAATTTAATTAATTTATTACAAATTGAACTGTTCCGTTAAAAATTTGTCATTATGGATAAAAATTTCAAATTTGGATTGAAAATCCAACTGCTATCTAAAAAATTCTTATTTTTGTTTATAAATTCCACTACTTGGTTGAAAATTAAACTATTTGGATTGAAGTGAACTTTTTTGTTGAAAATTTATGATTTTGGGTAGAAATTTCTTTTTAGTCGAAAATTCGTCTCTTAGGGTTTAAAATTCTATTAGTTTTGTAAAAAATTCAACTATTTGGTTGAAAATTAAGTTTTTCATGGAAAATTCATATTTCCGGGTGAAAATTCACTATCTTATGGAAAAATCGCCTTTTCGGTATAAAAATTCATATTTTTATTGGAAAATCAACTATTTGTTAAAAAATTTACCTGTTTTGTTGAAAATTCGTCTTTTCATTTGTTGAAACTCAATTTTTTCAACTGAAAATTGAATTATTCCATTTTTTGGTTGAAAATTTATGGTTTTTAATTTAAAATTCAACAATACGGTTCTAACTGAACTTTTTCATTAAAAATTTATGATTTTGGGTAGAAATTTTAACTTTTCAGTATAAAATTCGTCTTTTGGTGTTTAAAATTTTATTAGTTTCGTAGAAAATTTAACTATTTGGTTTAAAATTGTGTTTTGGGTGGAAAATTCATATTTTCGGGTAGTAAATTCCACTATTTTCTAGAGAATCCGCCTTTTTGGTATAAAAATTAAGTTTTTTATTGAAAAATCAACTATTTGTTTAAAAATCCAACTGTTTTATTGAAAATTCGTTTTTTTTATTTGTTGAAATTCAATTTTTTCAACTGAAAATTTAACTGTTCCAGTTTTGGTTAAAAATTGATGGGTTTTAGTTTAAAATTCAACAATTCGGTTGAAAATGAACTTTTTTGTTAAAAATTTATGATTTTGGGTGGAAATTTTAACATTTTACTAGAAAATTCATCTTTTGGAGTTTAAAATTTTATTAGTTTCGTAGAAAATTTAACTATTTGGTTGAAAATTGAGTTTTGGGTGGAAAATTCATATTTCCGGTTGGCAAATTCCACTATTTTCTGGAGAATCCGCCTTTTTGGTGAAAAAATTCCTTTTTAAATAAAAAATCAACTATTTGGTTCAAAATTCAACTGTTTTGTTGAAAATTCATTTTTTTTTATTTGTTGAAACTCAATTTTTTCAACTGGAAATTTAACTGTTCTATTTTTGGTTGAAAATTTATGGTTTTAGGTTAAAATTGATCTATTCGATTGAAAATGAACTTTTTTGTTAAAAATTCATAATTTTGTATTTAAATTTCGAAAGTTTAGTTGAAAATTTGTCTTTTGGGGTCAACAACTAATTTTTTTAGCTGACAATTTAACCATTTCATTTTTGGTTGAAAATTTATGGGGTTTAGTTTCAAATTCATCTATTTGATTGAAAATTAATTTTTTTTCAGAAAATTCATAATTTTGGTCAAAATTTCAACTGTTGAGTTGAAAATTTGTCTTTTGGGGTTAAAATTCAATTTCTTTCGTAAAAAATTCAACTATTTGGTTGGAAATTAAGTTTTTGGTGGAAAATTCCACTATTTTCTGGAGAATGCGTCTATTTGGTATAAAAATTCATTTTTTTATTGAAGAATCAACCATTTGATTAAAAATTTAACTGTTTTTTTGAAAATTTGTTTTTTTGTTTATTCGCTGAAACTCAATTTTTTCAACTGAAAATTTAAGTGTTCTATTTTTGGTTGAAAATTTATGGGTTTTAGTTTAAAATTCAACTATTTGGTTAAAAATCTACTTTTTTGTTAAAAATTCATGATTTTGGTTAGAAGTTTCTACTTTTGAGTTGAAAATTTATCTTTTTGGGTTGCAAATTCAACCATTCCATTTTTGGTTGAACATTTATGGGTTTTAGTTTAAAATTCATCAATTTAATTGAAAATTAACTTTTTTGTTAAAAATTCATATTTCCGGTTGGAAAATTCCACTATTTTCTGAAAAATCGCCTTTTGGGTATAAAAATTCATTTTTTTATCGAAAAATCAACTACTTGTTTAAAAATCCAACTGTTTTGTTGAATATTCGTTTTTTTTATTTGTTGAAACTCAATTTTTTCAACTGAAAATTCAACTATTCCATTTTTGGTTCAGAATTGATGGGTTTTAGTTTAAAATCCAATAATTCGGATGAAAATGAACTTTTTTGTTGAAAATTTAACTTTTCCATTTTTGGATGAAAATGTATGGTTTTTAGCTTAAAATTCATGTATTTGATTGAAAATGAAGTTTTTTGTCGAAACTTCATAATTTTGGGTTAAAATTTCAACTATTTAGTTGAAAATTCGTATTTTGGGGTTAAAAATTCTATTCGTTTAGTATAAAATTCAATTATTTTGTTGAAAATTAAGTTTTGGGTGGAAAATTCATATTTCCAGGTGAAAAATTGTACTATTTTCTGGAGAATCCGCCTTTTTGGAATAAGAATTCATTTTCTTATTGAAAAATCAACGATTTGGTTGAAGATTCAACTGTTTTGTTCAAAATTCGTCTTTATTTCGAAAATTAATTTCTTCAACTGAATATTTAACTATTGCATTTTTTTTTTAAATTGATCGTTTTTCGTTTAAAATTAATGTTTTTGGTTGAAATTGAACTTTTTTGTTGAAAATTCATAATTTCGTATTAAATTTTAACTGAATTATTCAAAATTCGTCTTTTTGGATTAAAAATTCAACTGTTTAGTTGAAAAATCATCTTTTTGGGTTGAAAATTCTATTATTCTTATTGAAAATTAAACTATTTTGTTGAAAATTTAGTTTTTGATAGAAAATTCACATTTTTGGGTGGAAAATTCAACTGTTTTCTACAGAATTCACCTTTTTTTATTAAAATTCCTTTTTTATTGAAAAATCAACTACCTGGTTAAAAGTTGAACTACTTTCTTTAAAATTAATTTCGTCGTTGAAAATTCATCATTTTATTTGAAAATTCAACTATTATGTTGAAAATTTGAATAATTTGTTGCAAATTAAACTAGTTTTTTAAAAATCTGTCTCATTGGATGAAAATTCGTTCTTTTTGATTGAAGATTCAACTGTCTTATAAAAAATTCGTCCTTTTGTTTATAAATTGGACCATTCGTTTAAAAATTTATCTTTGTCACTTGAAAATTCAATAATTTCTTTAAAAAATTATTTATTTACTCGAGAGTAACTGGTTCTCTTGTATGCTTTTTTCATTTTCGTTCCTATTATAGGTAAAAGAAGTTTAATGATTTTAGTTCTTCGTTAAAAACTTTTCTCGGTATTGTACTTTGCCACTTTATTTCCTTTAATGGCTGACAGTGTTCTTCTCTTAAAAAAGTTTAATAACATTGAATTGGAGACAAGGATTTTTCAGATCGCAATATAAAACTTTAGACTTGAATCCACTTATGAACACCAATTATAAGTAATTACATCTGACGCTACATTTTTATTTATTTTTTAGAGCGCTCTGTTTTAATAATTAATTGTGAGTAAAAATTACAGAAAAGTTAACAACTACATGCATGTTGACATAATTAATTTTTAATTAAACTATACAGGTCAGATCAAAAAGTTTATTTATGCCTTTTACATTAATTAAATAAACGCTAGAACAAAGTTGCTGATTAAAAATTGTAATTTGTTTACCGACGCAACGGTTAATATTTGCAAAATCGTAGTTGCTTACAATCAGAAAAATATTGGTTCTGATTTAAAGAAATCGTTTCTTTAACATAATTTCTTTTCATTTAACCAAAACGCACTTCAAAATATAGAACATTATTTTAAATTAAAGAAAACTTTTAATTGGTATTTTTTATCTTCTGTCCACTCCTTTTTTAGTAGTATACCTTTGAATACTCTGGGGCAGGATTCGGTTCCTAGCTAAATGTCGGTAAAACAGTGACCCGTCGTTTACCGACAGATGATAATTAAATTTCTTTTAACTTTTATAGGAATGGTCTAATTTATAAATAAAAGGACGAATTTTTTATAAGACAATTGAATCTTCAATCAAAAAGAACGAATTTTCATCCAATAAGACCAATGTTTAAAAAACTAGTTTAATTTGCAACAAATTATTCAAATTTTCAACGTAATAGTTGAATTTTCAACTAAAATCATAAATTTTCAACAACAAAATTAATTTTAAATAAAGTAGTTCGACTTTTAACCAAGTAGTTGATTTTTAATTTTAAAAAAAGGAATTTTAATCATGAAAAGGTGAATTCTGTAGACAGGTGAATTTTCCGCCTGAAAATATAAATTTTCTCTCAAAAACTAAATTTTCAACAAAATAGTTAAATTTTCAATAAAAATAATAGAATTTTCAACCCCAAAAGATGAATTTTCAACTAAACAGTTGAATTTTGAATCCAAAAAGACGAATTTTGAATAATTCAGTTAACATTCAACCCGAAATTATGAATTATCAACAAAAAAGTTCGTTTTCAATCAAATAGATGAATTTTTAAATAAAAACGATCAATTTTCAACCAAAAATGCAATAGTTAAATTTTTAGTAGAAGAAATTAATTTTCGAAAAAAAGACGAATTATCAACAAAACAGTTCCATTTTCAATCAAATAGTTGATTTTTCAATAAGAAAATGAATTATTATTCCAAAAAGTAGGATTCTCCAGAAAACTCAAAACTTAATTTTCAACCAAATAATTGAATTTTCTACGAATCGAATAGAATTTTTCACCCCAAAATATGAATTTTCAACTAAAGAGCTTAAATTTTAACCCAAAATTATGAATTTTCAACAAAAAAGTTAATTTTCAATCGAATACATGAAGTTTAAGTTCAAAACCATACATTTTCATCCCAAAATGGAATGGTTAAATTTTCAGTTGAAAAAATTTATTTTCAATCCCAAAAGACAAATTTTTTACTAAAAAGTTTAAATTTCTACCCAAAATCATAAATTGTTAACAAAAAAGTTTATTTTCAACCGAATTGTTGAATTTTAAACTAAAACCCATAAATTTTCAACTAAAAATGGAATAGTTGAATTTTCAGTTGAAAAAATTGAGTTTCAACGAATAAGAAGACGAATTTTCAACAAAACAGTTGAATTTTTTAACAAATAGTTGATTTTTCAATAAAAAAATGAATTTTTATACCAAAAAGGCGATTTCTTCAGAAAATGGTGGAATTTTCTACACGGAAATATGAATTTTTAACAAAAAAGTTAATTTTCAATTAAATTGATGAATTTTAAACTAAAAACCATAAATTTTTAACTAAAAATGGAATGGTTAAATTTTCAACCCCAAAAGATAAATTTTCAACTAAAAAGTAGAAATTTCTAAACAAGATCATGAATTTTTAACAAAAATGTTGATTTTTAACCAAACAGTTGACTTTTAAACTAAAACCTATAAATTTTCAACCAAAAATAGATCAGTTAAATTTTCAGTTGAAAAAATTGAGACGTGACCAAACGCATTTCCGTAACTTTCTTCGTCCTTTTCTTGTTTTTACAACGCAATCCTCTTTTTCTCAAAAAAAAAATGGTTTTAGGCAAAAAGTGTATTTCACGGAAAAGATGTATGTTTATATTAGTTAAAGCTTTTGTTCACAATATTTTTCGAAATTCTGCGTATTTACTGAGATAAACGCAAAAAACATGATTTTTATGGTGTTTTTGATGGTTTTCACCATGAAAATCGCTTTGTCGACAATTTTCACTATCATATTTGTAATCAGCACGTCAAAATACATAAGTGTACAAAGTTGCAATAAAATCGGAAAATTCAGTTGTTAACATATCTTGAAGACTCTGGGATACTGACACTTACGTTCGAAATTCTTCTTTTGGGGGAAAAATACGAAACAGTAAAGCGGAATAAGAAAGGATGATGTAGTCACATTGACAGGGGCTTGAGTTCAATGTGGGGAAAACTATGGGACCTTTACTTATAGGAAAGAGTGAGGCGTCCAACAACCTGTTTCTCTAACTCTCATAGCAAAGAATTTTAGGGCCGTAGACTTCGAGAAAATACTGACCCCCTCTCTACATTTTCTTCCCCCAACTCACAGTCGTAGAGAAGACATGCTACGTCCCCATGATGGAACCGAACTTTTGAAATATAATTTACTTTTTCAGTGTAAAAAGAAGGAATCATTTCAGAGTTTATATCAGGTATTGAAATGAGACGATAAAAATGTCGGTAATGTAGATTTACCATCTATGTTATATAAGGCGTGTTATATAAGGCGCGCTGTGAGACCTAGTGGCAGATCCAACCGTACCACGAAAGAGCTCGAGTCAGAGATGGAGTACTAAATGGAGGTAAGTTCCTTAACTATTTTGCATATCGCTTCGCTTTAGTATGCGACCGATTACTTGCATGTTACTTTGCTTTTTTTTGCATCTCGATTTGCTTTCTGTATATCGCTTTGCTACATATTTTCGTAATTTCTAAAGTAATATATATTTGTTTAATTAATTTGAGATCAACGCCGTTAGCCACGTGGAAGAGTTCTTACTGGTGAGACCGTTGTCTAAGCTGATTTTCAAGTGCAAGTATACCGTGATGGAGCTCTAAAAAATCCAAACAAATTATAGGTCCAGAATCGTTGTGGAGCTGGATGGTGAATGCATGGTATTTTTACCGGCAAGACACTTGAGGGTTCTAAACGAAGATTCTTTCTGGGAGAAGATGTAAGAAGCTGCTACTATGAAGAAGCTTAAAATAAAATGTGTATACTAATAATAATCACAATTTTTTATTTGAATTACATTCTTTGACTTATTCATAGCCGTAGATGTAAACTTCATATGTTTATTCAAAAATTACATTAGGAAATTAAATTCTACGCATTTTGATTTGAACTTATTAATTGTTTTGAGTCCTTATATCAATTCTTGATAGACATATTTACTAATGTTCATAATTAGAGATGGTTCTGATATAGAGTTTATGTTATGCATGCCGAGAGCTTAAGTGAGGATTAAGCATTTAAATTTCCTACGCATGGACTTGTTTATGAGATCAACTTGAATTTTTGATAAGTAGATAGTTATCGGGAACCAATAACAGATGGCAACATTGTAAGCTTTATCGATATCTTTACGAAGGCGGTTCATGAACAGTTGGTATTACCACCAGTCCACATTGCAGATTTATTATCAGTTGGTAAAGCAGATCTTTACTGTGGATTGATGTTTAGTCGGTATATTAAAAGTCTAATTAACCAGCATATGCCGCACTTGTGTGAAATGTTATTCGAATTTCCCGTGCTTGGAATATTAATTATTCCCTTCCATAGGTATTTATCTACCGTATTCACTTGTGTGTAGATGGTGCGTGCAACCAGTCTTACGACTCAGTGCAGGATAAATTGTGCATGCGCAGAATAAAGTTTTTGTCGTAATCGCAAGTTACTAATCAAGTTAACATGTAATTCATTGTACTATTATATACTATATATATTATACTATAATTAAATTAACTGTTAACGAACTAGATTGACTTATAACTTATTTTTAAATTATTTAAATTAATTAAATTAACTGATTCCTTACTCACGGTCTCACGACCGTGAGATAGGTTGTTACAGTCTGCGATAGACTCAATATGATTATAGAGTTAATTTTTTACACGGAGACAATTTATTTATAAAATATTACGTGAATAGTTCGGTAAACTTCTGACATAATCGTGTTTGGATAATACTTAACATTATTTTACAACATCTTTTGCGTACCGAATTGTGAAAAACCCAAAAAAGTGAAGTGCTTACTTGACAAATCAGGGTAAAGTTAGGTAAAATCCCATCAAACATGGTTACATGTTACAAAGCAAGTCAGTCGCAAGAGACTCATCTGTGACGCAAAATATTAAACTTTGCTCTGTAACTCTGTGACATAAGTTTTGTAACACGCATTTAGCCATGGTATATGCACGCAACTTCACTGACAAACATAATAGCACGATCAAACGCTTTGAAAAATCGCACTCGCAGGGATTTTGAACCATATCTAAACTACCTAAGCTGAGCATATAAACCTAAATCTACCATATGCACTAGCCAACTGAGCTATCGAACCGCTGTATCTTGTCGATAAAATCTCAGCCAAGCTTTTTCGCTGAAAAGTCAGGGCTGACTGAAGAATGTGTTTTTTTATTTTTTCTCTTCACACATTTTATGGATGGTTGGATTTAAAACTATTAAATCCAAATATTTAATGCTTTTGCTAAATCAACAATGTCAGCAATATTTTTGATCAACAATAAAAGTAATTTTTCTGGAATGATAATCACTTTTTCACTGTTTTTATATTGAAGAGATTCTATAAGTTGAGTGCATTTGATGTTTGAAATTCATGCAATTAATCAAAAATTAAAACTTCTATCTTTCTAAAGATGATTTACGTTTTAGATTGTAAGAGTTTTATGTATGAAACTGTCCACTTTAATAGTGCTGTATTCAAGTTCTATTCTCAGAATTTTCACGAGAATATGTTGTAAATTCAAAATTATGTCGTTAATGTAATACAAAGATATTGAATTTTATATTAAAGCTTGCATTTAACGCCCTTATAAAAACTGATGATAATGTATTTAAAAGTTGATGCGAGATAAAGATTTTGTTTTAAAGATAATGTCTAAAATAACTGCTTATAATATGTATACTCATATACTCACGACCGATGCTTATATCGAATTAAAATATCTCTGCTTTTTAAAAAAAATATTTATTGTCAAAATTTATTTATTGTTTCTTTCCTTCGTAAAATATATATGTACTTAAATGATTATAAACCTATGAAAGAAGTTTTCATGTTTAATATATTATATGAGTTTGAAGATAATTTTGAATATTTGGAAAAATATTTCAAAAAGATATCGTTATATTCGATAATAATTCTATAAATAATGTCGATAATATATAATTCATTACTGAGACAAATTTTTCACACAATTTTAGAATTGTTACGTAACAAGGTAGCAGAATTCGCATAGGTAACCAAGTTACGTGACAAATGTTATATGACTATTCCAGAACTGTTATGTCACATTGTTACATAGCTGTTCCTAATTTGCATTATGCACTGCGTACAGAAACATACAGTAAATCCATTAAATTTCACTTACGTAACACTGTAAAAAAATTAATATTGGTCATATTTGCAACCAATTTACGGAAAAAATATTACACGATTGTTACACAACATGTATGTTACACTGTTATATCCCCGTTACTAATGTACATTACTTTGGTGTACATGAAAAGTTGAATACTGTAAGCAGATATGCTCATATATGGTATGGGTCTCATCAAAAAATATCTTAAGGACCTGTATCGATTCTGAGGTTAGGAAAATGGATAGAAAACTAAATTTTACGCTATTTCATATCAGTTTCTGCACTTTTATCGATTCAGTGATCATCAAAAGTGTAATATACATATCACTGAGCATGCATTTTGAACATTTGAATTTGAAAATTATATGAAATTTTTGGTTTAAGCCTTTAAGACCCGAGTTTTTTGTACATACTGTACATTCACAAAATCACTTGTAATGGCTTCAGACAGGGTCACGGATGACAAAAAAATTGTCATAGCTTTTCATCCATGCAAAACTACGCCTACGTGTAACAACCACACCTAAAAATGTGGGAAATTTGTTTTGCAAGTTCTCATGACTTTTGATTTAATTTAATAAAAAAACAAAAATGTATAAAATGACTTGGAGCTATTCTGAGGATTTGATCAACCGCACCAGCCCTCTTGAATCACATTCAAATGCAAAAAACCACCCCTGATTGTGAAGAACCTTTTAACCCTTTGCGGCATAGTGGTAACCCAGATTACCACCTTGTTTATTTACATCTTTTGTCTCTAGATTCAATGTTTTTGAAGCAATATCAAACAAGTCTTGTTGATACCGTATTTGAACCATTTCAGATTATGAAAAAAGTGATGATGAATGTATTGCGTAAATTTATAAATAGTAATAAATAAATAAATTTCGAAAATCACTCTTTTTTACTAAAGAATTCATTTTTGAACGACGTATTGAAGAAATTAGAATAAAACTTGTTACTCTGAAGTTTTTGGGGTCGCTGATTATGAGACTGATTTGCAAAATTCAAAATGGTGGATCCAATATGGTGGGCAAGTTTTAAAAAAATTGTTCGATTTTTATGACACTTGGCATCTGGGGTTTTTTGGGGTCTCTGATAACGAATGTGAAGTCAGATTTAAAAAATTTAAAATGGCGAATTCAACATGATGGACAAATTTTTGAAAAAAATCGTTGGATTTTCATGAAACTTGTCATTCTGAGGTTGTTGAAACTTGGCATCTATGGGTTTTTTAAATAATATTTTTATATTCACCGTACATTTATATTAAGGGCAACAAATAAAAAACAGAAGGCTGATGATAATTCAAAGTGGCTGTTACTGCACTCGAAACAAATAATATGCTAGATGCAATTAATAAAAAAAAACTTGTGAAAATTCGAAAATGCTGTTCACGCCCTAAAAACAAATTAATTTTACGGGTAAGAAATAATGAATGAAACTGGCGAATCATCAAAGATGCAACTTTTATACTGAACTGCATTTTGCGCAGCCAAATTGAAATCGAAATTTTTCATTTTAACCTAACTTTTAAAATTAACAACCCGAAAAACTCCAAGTTGCCAAGTTTCATGAAAATCCAACAATTTTTTTCAAACTCGTCCACCATATTGCATTCGCCATTTTAAAATTTGCAAATGTGGCTCCGTGTTTGAGATCAGCGACCCCACAAACCTCTGAGTGATAAGTTTTATGAAAATCCAACAAATTTGTCAAAATTTGTCCAACATGGTGAATCCGTGATTTTGGATTTTCAAAATCTGACTTTAGATTCGTTATCAGAGACCCCAAAAACCACCAGATGCGAAGTGTCATTGAAATCAATTAATTTTTTGAAAACTTGTCCGCCATATTGGATCCGCCATTTTGAATTTTGTAAAGTTGGCTCCGGATTCGTAATCAGCGACCCCAAAAATCCCTGAATGACATGTTTTATGAAAATTCAACAACTTTTTCAAAATTTGTCCACCATGCTGAATCCGTTATTTTGCATTTTTAAAGTCTGACCTCAGATTCGTAATCAGCGACCCAAAAATACATTGTGTGCGTTAATAAACCAATGTGGTCCCATATTAAGTGCCAACCAACCATCAAAGATCCTCCCAGGCACGTATGCAAAAGCATTTACTTAAGCAGGTACCTTGAAGGAAATCTCCGTGAGGCCGTATACAACACCATAAAGAAAAATGCAAATTTCAAACAATCTGGTTCAGAAGAATTAGGAAAAATTGTGATTCCTCCGCTGAACTTCCCTACTGAAAAAAGCCTACATAGTAAACTACATGGCAACCTATGTGGGAACCCATATGGGATCCTGTTTTGAATTCCTGTTCCAAATTACGATCTGAGATTGGATGGGAAATATTTTGTGGGTGTCCACATGGGTTCTTATATGAATACCGTTATGGAAACCTATGAATTGCTTCTACATGAAATCCCACGTGGGATTATAACTTTCTTTCAATGAAATACGTTTTGACAGTTTTGGGTGCACTGTCAGCAATCTTAAAAACCCGCAAAAAATACTGCGCAGCTGTAGCTTTCATAGAAAACTACTGCGCACTTCTTAAATAATAATTGTAAACCCATCCATGTAGAAACCTTTATAAAAACCCATAATAAGAACCGATATAGATTCCCATCCTGTATTCCTATCTCAGATCGTAATTTGAGACATGAATTCAAAAAAAGATCACATATGGCTTCCCACATAGTTTCCAATGTAGTTGACTGTGTAGGCTTTTTCAGTAGGATTGGATGCCAATGACTACGTTAACATCATCGCCTGGAGTGCATGTAGTATAACGGAGCCTCCTTTAACCAAATCGATGATTACGGAAGACTTAAAGAAAGTTTCAAATGACAAAGTTCATTATGTGCCATTTGCGGACAATTTTCAGCTCTTATGCCATACCCAAGCTGTCGAGAGATGCGTTAAAGAATTGACAGCAGTATCCTCCCAGGCGCACTCTACCTATGTGAGAGACGGAGTTATCAGAGCACGTTTATGAAGTCGAGAAACCTTGCCAGTTTTTCGAAAACAAATCACAATTCAAGGAATATTAATCATTATGCATGAAAGTAAGATTTTACAATATTATCATTGATTTTCATGTGTAAATACATTCTTGATGATATGTATTACACTTGTGATGAATGTTGAATCGATAAAAGTGCAGAAACTAATATGAAATTTCGTAAAGCAGTCATCTGTCGGGAGGCTTCATGGTGCGACATGCCAAACCAGCTAGTAAGCTCAATAGGAAGCATGCTACGCCGAAGGCGACTCGAAACCAGATAAGGCGAAGGCCTATTCGAGGGAGTAGCGCTTCGGGGATACCCGCAGGGTGTGTCATATCACCCCTCCTGTGATGCATCGTAGTGGACGGCCTCCTTTGTGGGCTGAACGAAGAAGGGTATTGTACCGAAAGGTACGCGGATGACTGTGTAATCCTAATCAGGGCGGCTCACCTTGAAATGTTGATGGATCTCACAGGGTCAGCGTCGTACAGGGTAGCGCGTCAGTGTCTTGCAGGTTCATCCGGAAAAGACAAGCCTGACTATACACTAGCGACGATCCGTCGGGTATGTTTGGAATAGCTGCTGAACGCACAGTGTTCCTTAAGTATGTTTTGCTATTGTTCCGACTTTTCGCGACTAGTAAAAAGCCGCTGGAAGGTTTTATAACAGAAATTGTTTAAAAATCCTATTTTTTATTGCAAGATATGAGAAAGCACATTTTTTAGGAAAGAATTCGCATTTTAGGAAAGAAAGCAGAAACTTCCTTCTAAGATAAATTGAATATAGTTTTTGTCCTGCAGAATGGTTTTTGTAATAATTTTCGTTTTGGTGGGGAAAGCGGCGCATATTATTTTATCAGAAACCAAACGGAAGATTTTCTTCTTTTATAATTACCCACATTTGGGTGTAATTATCTTTTATAATTACTCATATTTTGGGGTAAAGTCGTTCACTCTTCAAGGGGTGATGAGCAGTTGTTTAAAAATAAAATGTATGTTTCGACTTTAGAGTACATAAGAGGGTCAGTAGAGATTATATGTGACCCTCCGCGAAAAAAGGGACCTAATGCGTCAAAGCTGAATTTTACAGGACGGGCGATCATAGCAGAGCCAGCAAGCCAGCATTTGAGTAGTTGGGATGCGTCTACGAAAAGCAATCCGTACAATTGCCACTACACTCTCAGACACGAGCCAGTGGAGCTCACGTACACGTCACGTACAGTTGTGTAGTAAGTGGTGGGGCTGGCTTTCGTAGGCCTCTCGTTCGGACTCAGCGTACGCTTATCATGCCTATGTTTGTAGCTTAATAACAAGAAAAGTAATTAACTTAAAAAATTTCAGATTATTGGAAATGAAAGAGTAACTCAGAAACTATCGATTGGCGTAAGAAAATGAAAATCGATTTTTTCCGTATTAGGTCCCTTTCTTCGCGGACGGTCACATATTTTGGTAGTATCAGTACCTAATTGAATTTTTTTCACTTTATTGTAAAAAGAAACAAAAAACTAGCCGCTTAGCCGCAATTTACTGTATATTATATTATTACATATATTTCCAACAAGTATTATATCTCTCACTATGTGATGATCGCATTAAAAAATTTATGATGGTTCTATTTTAGGTTGGTATATTTTTGTACGATTTTGCATCTAGTGTCTCAAATGATACTAAAATTAGCCAAGTGACAAAGCACATTTTTATACTTCAAAATGTTTTTAAAACGTCAAGCAGCTTACTAAACAAATCAACACTAAAATTCAATCGTACGTATAACTATAACACATCAGATATTCGTTTCATACAAGATCGTTCGGATGGCAGCAATACAAATTTAATAGATGAAATTGGAGGAATAACACGATCTTTACTAAGAGATGATAAAAAACCAGAAACTGAAATTGAAAGTTTGAAAATTTCCAAAGTTGCTAAAGCAATTATAGGCCTGGTTGGTGAAGATGAAAGGCTAGCCTTAGAAGGCAAACCAAATTTAAAAAATCACGTCAGGGCTCATCGTATAAATAAAAAGGTCTGTACTGAAATTATATTTTTAATGTCTTCTAAATGAAGAGTAATGACTAGACGGACATTCAAGGTCAAATATTTCAAATCTTAATGATGGATTTTAAGTGTGTAGCCTCAAAAACCTCTAAATACAGTCGAGAAAATATTTTTGAAGGTATTTTTTATATTGACTAATTTACAGAGTTGATCATACCCTACATATTAACCGATTTTCTTTGAAGATGTTTTAAATGAAAGGTCTTGACATGTACATGTGATTCTGAAAATAACATTTGCTATGTAATAGTGTTGTTTTATGTTGGAGGAATATTGGCAAAAATTTGTGTATTTTAATACAGTAATAACAAGTTATTTTATTCTGATGACATTTTTCTATTTGAGAATAGCAATTATTCATATTTTCTGTGATAAAATCTAAGTTAGGAATAATTAGCGCAGGAATTATTAAACTATAGAAAAAGAATAGAAGTAGTTAGTATTTGAAATAACATAAATGGCTAATTTTTTTTGGTCAAATTACTATTTTTCGTAGACACATTCATGGGAATGTGACGCACTTTAACGGTGGTCGTGCAATTAGCATTTATTTTTCTTCATTTATAAATAAACAAAAGGATATATATATATAATTAAAAACTAAAGGTTACCAACCACCGCAGGGTCCCACTGGGAGCAACTGTCATCTAAAAAATGACATCTGGTCACTACACGCTGCAGTCTGCATAGCTGTGCGAGAGCGAAGAACGGGAGCTGCGCGCGCGACGTATCTCCATGCGTCCTACTCTAGTATAATGTGATTCACGTAAATAATAATAACTTTTTTGTCCGACCCCCCCTTGAAAACGCGCCATTGCATGCACGTGTAGCAGGCGTAATGTGGCCGCTTCCAGCCCAGTAACGCTCGCACATGCGCACTCCACCGCCGGGCCAACATAAAACTTTACACCCGCTACATGCAACTTCATGCCCGCTACATAAAACGTTACGCTCGCTACACATACACTGCACCCCGCAAGTGAGAACGTGGAGGAATTGATATTTTTATTTGAAAAAATTGTATTGCTATACCCGACAGTCTCCCTTCTGCAAAGTGCGCTATTTCTTCATTTCGCCTGAAATCTAAAATTGTCAAGTACATCAAACATCCTCTATCTGCCTCACATGCTTGTTTTCAAGGAGGGGGACAAAAAGTATTGTGCGTATCAAGGGCGTAAAGCTATTTTGCCTCGTGTGACTGCGGCCCTCGCTTCGCTTGGGCAGCACATCCACACTCGTCAAAATAGCCTTCTTCACGCCCTTGATACACAATATACTATTACATTTCAAGTACCTGCTCCAGAATAGAAATTTTACTTTTAAAAACCCCCACGTTTTGTACCGAAAAATTTTTTATTTTGTATGGTTTCACCTTTCAATCTGAAAAACTTTTAAATTATAAACCATAATATAATATTACGGTTTCAGAATTATAAAATTATAAACTATTGTATTCAAGATTTGAGAAATTGAAGAAAAGCACTGCAAAGTGTTCGACTATTCAGACTTTAAATTTAAAATGATGAAAGTTTGAGCAATGGAAAGTGCTTCATTAATAATTTTCCAGTCTAAGATTATTCACGTTAATGCGTTTTCATTTTCATTATGCATTTTTCGACTTCTGGGATCATCCGATGCTTTCGAAATACAAATAACCCAGCCACACAAAAGAAAAATTTTTTGGCCTGGGGTTCCGACCATGTTAATTATATATTTTTGGGGTCGCTAAAATCGAACCCCAGGCCAGAATTATTTTTTATTCTTGTGTGGCTGTGAAGACTTTTTGAAGTTATGTCAGAACCCCGACGTGGTAGGATGAAATAAACTTTGGATTCGGTTTTAGTGACCCCGAAAACATATGATTACGATGATCTCACCCCCAGGCCAGATTTTTGTTGTGTCTGTGTAATTCTTCATCAAGGGTTAAAAATATTTAATTGAAAACTGCAGAAGTAAGCTTTTTTTAAATTATTATTTTACCGCAATCTTAGATTTTTTCGAAATTTTGAGTTTTCCTAATAGTAAAAATATTTAAAAACTTTTAGATGATCAATAATCAAGTGATGAGTCATGGGGAAAAATAATCCGAGCCAACATGAAAAAAATGATATAATAGTTTCATATTATAGCTCATCACAAGCAGATTCGAAACGTAATACGTGACTGAGAAGTTTGATCAAAGTTTTAGTAAAAGTAAAAGTGAAAGATATCGGGTGTCGGCAAAGAACAATTAAAGTTCACCTGCAAGTACATCTAAGTTGTAGCAAAGATGAGAGTCCAAGCAGTGGCCGGACCTAGCGGTGAAATTCCAATGACGAAATATCGGAAATATATTTATGTCCGATATATCGTTATCATATATATCTAACAAAAATCTTCCCCCTCTTTCACTCTAATGTGTTTTTAACATGGAAATATCGCTATTTTTTAACCATTACCGATATCTTGGATATGGGTTTGAAATAGCAGAAGTAGCTCGCTGCTTTTACCAATTATTACGGAATGACTAGCAATTAAGGAGAACTTCGCTTTTAACCAGTTATATTTCACAAGGTGAATTAAAAATTGTTCATTTTTTCTATTCAGTATTGTCGAATGAAGAGTTCAAGAAAATGAATATATAATTAATCACCTTCTTTTTGCATTTGTGGGTCCTGTATCAACAATCGAAACTTTTAAATCGTTATCGTAGATAATTGAACAAAAGTGGACTCTGATCATCTTTCCAGTGACAGAGGGAATGTACACATTAAATGTACGAAAATGAGCCGGAGAGCGTGACTAGGATATAGTATCTTATTCCATCATATTCTGTCCTATCCTTTACTATCCGGTCCTACCAGATCCGATCCTATCATATCAGATCCGATTTTTATCCGGTCATTGAATCCCATTGAATAAGATTTTGTTGTATTCTACTTAATCATATCCGAATTATTTCTACGTGTTTCTAGATTATCCTACCCGATCCTATTCAATATTATGCGATGTTATCCGATGCTACTTTATTCAGTTCGATCCTTTCCTATCCGCTTATATCCGATTCTATGTGATCCTATCACATTCGTTTATATATGTCATTATCAAATTCTATCCAGTTCTATCTGATCTCATCTGATTATATGTGAACCTATCCGATTCTATTCAGTATATCGGTACAAGACAAGTCCGACGGGTGAACGTACACCAGGCGAAACGATTTCCGAGAGATGTGAATAGGGACCACCCTTCTAAACATACGATTGTCTTCTCTAGAAAAATATAACGCTCGATTTCTTGTTGCAGATTTAAGTTCACAGACTTCAAACCCTGAACCTGATGTTTCTCTTACCGTAATTGCTAATTCTCATGACAGACATCATGCTTCGGGTTCTTCGACCAAGTCTTTGCCTCCTGCTGAACCTCCTGTTCTTGACCGGTCCAGATCTCCGCTTTCTGTCCAACCTCCTTTACGTGGCAGGTCCAGGTCTCCTCCTGCTGCTCCTTCTTCCTCATGCATACTTGGATTTGAACTTGAAGAACTTAGATTTATTCGGCTCATTCCCAAAACGAATCCATTACAGCGATTTGAAATTCGAAGATACACTTTTCCTCACGATACAGGCATGCAATTTAGAGATTATGGTAAACCTCAGCATATGCCAACCGAAGAACTAACTGTATTAGCAACGTCCAATGGTGACGTCCTTGCAATAGTGGAGGGTAACAGAAGACTTCGTGGAATGTATATAACAAAAGCATACAGTCAAAGACGGTCAAAAATCAACATGGACAGCGGCGTGGTTGAGGAAATGACTAAAGAAGAAATCCAAGATACTCCATTAGGGAAACATTCACCAATTATGAAGTGTTTTGAAATAGTAAAGGTAAACGCCTCTCCTCCACATCTCATCAGATTTCCAATACTGAACTGATTCGAAAGTTGGATTCCGAGATATTTTCGACTTTATCATAATAATACGACGAAGTCCGTGGATTGCTAAAAAAAAATACGCCTTGGTCTTCTAAAGGCCAATTTGTAATAATACTATTTGTTAACTAATTTTATTTTAGTAGTATTCAACATTGGCACAATAGTTTGATATTCATTTCACCAACAGAATTTAGATTCTTATTATGTTTCTGAATTCCGAGGGCGCCAGATCATTTTTGGATCAGTTTCACAAAATTAACTAAGAATACATGCCGACAATAAAACTCAACAGCTCAGCGATAAATTCCGCGTCGAAATTATATCGATTGACTAAGCTCAAACGTACGATCATAGAAGGAACGATATGTAGAAATCTAAAATCCTATTATTTATTAAATAAAGTAAGGATAGTTATCAAATAAACTGTTTGGATTTATTACTCACTAACCTAAGAAAGCATGATGCGCATTATAAAAATGCATATTTTATTATTATTACCAAACTAATTTGATATAAATTTAGTCGATTTAGAGTTCATAAAGCAACTACTACAATGAGACAGATTCTAGATGTTCTTAATCGTTGAATTGTCAATTTTTATAAAGACAAGGAGTCACTTTCTGACTCCAATGTTGGTCTTTTTAAATATGAAACATGAGTCATGTGAAAATCAAAAGAACAGTGCTTTTATAATAAGTTAATCTAATATTTTTTGAAGAAAAGAAAAATTAGTTAAGACCGAAAAAAAAAAATATATATAAATGAAAACTTTTTGAAAAATTGAAAGAGGCTTCAATATAACAGATAACCTACGTGTTGAAGATAACCTGAAATTGAAATTCCAAAGGAAGAAAGCGCTAAAGCAAAGTGATATTTGAAAATTCATTGAAACAATGTACAACCGTTAGTAGACGCTAACATTATAAAATACTTTGCTAAATTTCATCAATATTTACCATTGCCGCCTTTATATCAATAGGTACTTTACTGTCCTTTTGTATAAAAATAGAGCCAATGATTCTTCTTCCGTGAATATTTTTTCCCTGAGCTACAATTTTTATATTTTTAAAATCAAAGTGAAAAAAATTGTTGAATTGTAAAATTGGAGTTTCAAGTCTCCGGTCAGTTACGCCAACATAAACCTTATTAGCAAATTTAAAATTAATGAGTCATACCATATCAGATAAGTTTGCTTATTTGATAATAGATATAACTTACCTTATATTTTACTTAATTACATATGGTTTCTCGTTTTTGAATATAATTAAAAAACTAGGAAACCAGGATGAAAGTAACTATCGAATGGCTGAAAAAAACTAACTATACAAAAATGAAACTGCGGGGTTTAGCGCGAGAGAGTTAAAGGTAATAACGCGTTGATTATTTATCAGGCACATGTCGCAGGCGCCTCTTGCTTTATTTCCCAAGATTTCATGAGTTTCAAGCAAGACATGCCCTATTTCCCTAAAAGCACGAAGGCTTATGCGTAGATCCCATGAGTTACTGGGTTAATAGCAGGCTCCGCTGTGCTTTAATACCGTGAACTTGAACAAGCGAAATTTCCAACAGCCTCCATGGACTTTTTCCGTTTTTCTTTTCGTAATTTGCCTTTAAGCCACGCCTGCTGCCTGTTGATACGTTTGATCTGAAAACTGCACCCACTCTCAGCAAAATCACGGTATAATTTCAGCTGTAACCACGTCTTACGACCGTGAGATAGGTGGCTAGAGTCTGCAGCGAATTTAATAAGACAACCCGGCAAAAGTCTCGTGCACCCTGAGCACATGAAGCGACCCAAGGACGACTGCCTCCTGCATTTTCCCCAAAAGTGTCTTGTTGGATTTCATCGGTATTGAACACCTACCCGGGAATAGACGAATACAGTCTCAGGAATGTGAGCTATGAACTTAAACTTTACGTTTTTGACCTGCACTTTTGACTGGACCTTCAGCTCTCGCCTAAAGGGAAGGACTCATCAGTACAGATAAAATGAATATAATGGTTAAACGGACAAAATTGTCTACTCATTGTTTTCAACATGTCTCATCATTTTGTTCACACGCATGGATGTTCTTCAGGCTATTAACCAGTAGAGACTCGGCCACAACAAGGGCGCTGATGATCAAGACGATCAGCTTAACAGAATATTCCAGGTATAATCGTCTTTTTCTTTTCTTTCTCCTTGGCTATGACGTTTTTGTCGGCTGGTGCCGAAAATTCGATAACGAACATGGTTTGTTTCTCCAAGTCAAGAAGAACTATGTCAGGCCTCGAGTGCACAACAGAAACAATTGTGGATAATATGAAGTTCCAGTATATGCGGCACTTCTTATTTTCGACAATTGACTCTATTTTCCTAGGAGCGTTTAGCGGAGCGACCTTTGGGCTAATGCCGTAAGAGTGACAGCGATGGTAATAAAGCAGTCTTTATGCCGCTTTTTGCCTTTGAATGTAGGTCGTTCCCGCATGAGTTGGACAACTAAATAGTATGTGTCCTAGATGCTCGGGGTTGTGCATGACACACTCTGCAGCTATCAACGGGAATGTCTTGGCTCAAAATGTGGGGACGGTATGCTAGAGTGGAAATGACACCGTCTTGACATGCCAAAATAAAATATAATAATGAAAATGATAATAATGATAATATAATAATGAAATATGTAGAACCACACGCTTATAAGCATAAGGAGGACTTCGATAAGAATCAACAGTTATTAAAAATCGTATTTTTTTGACAAAATTTGCAGTGTTTTTGTGTGTTTTTTAGCCATGACGAACTCAGCGTAAAAACGGTAAGTATATTTGAACCATCAACAGCTAAATTAGCATGATTTTCCAGATCTTAACCTGTGAGTAACCTTTTAACCACTTTGGTAGAAGAAAGCACTTCTGTTTGTGCATGTACTTTTGCTAATATATCATTTCACGTAAACTTCAAACAAAGGCGTGTGGGTTATAAAGTAGATCAAACTAATCTCCACATGCGAAAATAAATTGTTATCTCACCAAAGAAATTTTTGAAAAAATATTCATTGTAATAATAATAGTTTCATTATTGATATTGAGAAACAAATTTCACCTTTTCAAAGTTATTTTTTGTAAAATTAGGAATTGGTTTCGAGAAAGAGAAAAACTTAGCAAATTTAGAAGATGTACCCCGAAAAGAAAACTATTGCTTTGGTGAATTGGATTTTTCTGGATTTTTGTAAGGAATCGGATTCAACAGTCATCTTTCTGAATTGAAATGATGTGTTTCAATCAGTCTCCGAAATCAAGATAGTTTTATCATGAAACTCCGATTAAACAGAAATTTTCTCATTCTTTTTAGACATTTTTCATTTGGACTGAAATTTCTGGGGTTATGTTGCCATATTTCAAACCAATTTTTTGAACCGTTGACCAATTAACCATAGCTGTGTACTGGAAAATCAGAATTCACACAGATTCTAATTTCAAGAATATGAAAGACAAATCAGTAGATTCTGTGTTTCCAAAGTGCAGCACCCTCTCGGTTTCAGTCCAGTGTCGGGGGTTGTCTCCGGTCCTAAATCGTGGGGATCCAAACGTAAACAACCGTTGGCGAGAGAGGTTGTGACAAATTTCGCAACCTTTCCCTGGTCTGAGACAGCAGTTCTAGGAAGGCGGAAATCGGGGAGACTGAAACCGAGAGTTTGGTGTAAATAAATCTTTGAATAAACCACTTTGCAAAATTTTTAATCAGAAAGTTCTCATCATTTAGGAATGCGGATTAACAAAAACTTTAGAGTTATTCAAATTGTTTTAATTAGTTTCTTATTCTAGGGTAGTTCTCATTTGCATTTAATTTAATTATCTGAATTTATCTTCAGTTCGATTAAATCACAGCTGAAGAAAGACAACGAAGAAGAGAAAATTAACAGTAAAAGTGTGTGAATGAATACAATTATCAATAAATAAGTGATCTGATTGGTTATTTCCTCTTTTTCAATATTTTTAAAATAATGTTCATATTCATGTGTGTATGGGCATATTACTAAGTAAATAACTGTTCACAGGTTTGGCAGAAATTTGTGCCAAGTTGTAGATACAAAATTGCTCCAGTTATATAATTACAGGACGACTTCACAGACTTCAAGACCAAGTAATAATCAAGATATGAACATGTATATTAAGGTAATAAATGGTATTATGTTATCTTATTTATTTATTTTGATGAAATATTTCTTTTTAGATGACGTCCATAATTTTCGATTGAGAAATTATGTAAACATTTGAATGAAGGCTGATTAGAATCATGAGAGATTTAGTGTTTTTCGCTATTTTATACTATTGTTAGTCTTTCTATTTTCATTGACTTGAATGATTATGAAAGATCGTAATTATAAATATTTAGTATATACTAGGATGAAAGAATAGTAATTATTATTCAGACAGAACATAATAATTGATTATATACAATCAAGCAAAACTACGTTCTAGAAAATTCCGCAACTTTCTTTTTCGCGACTATTTTTGAGCAGCCTTGGAATAATGCTCAGGGCAGTTTTGAAATTGAGATCGCGAAACGCCTGGTTGTAATTTAGGTTTCTTGTGCCATTCGGACTGCAAGAATAATTTGAAAGTTCGGCAACAAGAAGAACATATCAAAATTTAAAAGTCAATGTAGGTTGAGTCGTACCCTGATCGACAGTTCGGAGCTCTTCATCGATGCCTCCCCTCCGCCCTCATTTTTACAAAAGATTCATCCGTAACTGAATCAAATACGGCGGATAGATGATGGATTTATGACAGATCATGAGTTTTTATATGCAAAATAATAATAGACAACGGGCAGACCGGGCGTCGCAGAGGTGCCGCCAATCTTTCACGACTCGCCGCTCTCCACAAAACTGACACGCGCCTCTAATGCAATAGCAAAAATCTCGCCACCCCCCTGATTTTACACAAGATGAGGACAATTATAAGAATTTGATCAAGCAACAAAAAGAACTTTTTTCTCAATTAAAAAATTTGCGAGAATGACAGTGCACCATGAAATTCGACGAACAAAATCGTATACGTATGTATCACTGATTGGCCCAAAATCAATTGATATAATCATTCTTCTATACATTATGGAATATTTCATGTTTTTCGTGATTTATTAATTAACAAGTGGATGATTTTGTGAATAATTTGATTGAAAAACAGTAGAATAGTGTTGGAAATTTTTTCAAAGGTATTCTGAAAATATTCGAGAAAAGGCCTTGAGTATCATATTAATCTAACCGACGAGTAGTAATAAAAGATAAAGAGAAGGTAAATGTTTCAATGTTGAATCTGCGTAGGTGTAGGTGTATTCAAAATAGGCACTTTTAACTTCAGAAGATGAGACAGCTTTAAAATAAATTTTACAGTAATTTTAAAATTTCAAATTGCAGAAAAATACTTTTTTATTGACTTTGAGCATCTTGCTGTACGCCGATGGCCTGAGTGTGCGACAGACAAAGGAAAATCTTTTTATCACGTCCCTGAAGATTTTCAATTCAATGCTTCTTAAGGTTTCTTCTCTCTGCCGCTGCGACCACCTTTGCTTGCTACGCGTTACGGCTTGGAAAATTCCACGCACCCAGGTACGGGTGTAACTGTGGGCTAGCGATGACTCACGTATAGCCATGTCGTCACTTTCTCTTTTCAATTAATTTTTCCTCTCTTCACTTTTCTTCAGATTTTTCTTTCTCTACTTTAAACTTTTGTCTTATCAAATGATGATTCATGAATAACCTGATCAATTATCCGTGACTCTAGTTTTTTTCTAATGCACGATAGCCCTGCTGAATTTGAGAACATCAGATTAACTTTGCTAAATAGCTTTTTCATTGAAAACTTATCCGTGATCTCATGAATCAAATGTATATGGTATGCGTATAGGGTAAATTATTTCAATTGTATAAAGTCTTATAATTATTTGGCAACATAAATATTCCCTTCTTTTGATTTCCTCGGTCAATTATCATCTTCAGTTACTATTATTATCACTATCATTCTTATACCATGTTATATATTATATTTTATATTACAGGGCTGTTCGATAAGTTAGTGACTTTTCGACTGAAAGCTTTTTTTTCGGCAAATGAGCGTTTTACTTCTCAACATAATCTCCTTTTAACTCGATACATTTAGTCCAGCGTTTTTCGTTTAATATTCTACCAAATTGTTGAATTTTCAATAAAAAATATAATTTTTTAGCAAAAAATGGAATAGTTACATAGTTTGTTAACAAATTTCATTCTCAACTAAAAAAAAAAAGAATTTTCCACAAAATAGTTGTATTTTCAACAAAAGAGATGAATGTTTATCTAAAATAATGAATCATAAAAAAATGAATGTTTAACAATAGAGTTCAATCCAAAAGTTGACAGACAATTTAACCTGGAAGATTAGTTTTCTAAAAATGGAATAGTAAAATTTTCAGCCAAGGGGGTGAATATTAAAAAAATAATTTTTCAACAAACTAGTTCAACTTTTAAATAAGCAGTTGAATTTTCAACTAAAAACGATGAATTTCTAACCAAATAGTTGAGCTTTCAACCGAAAAGATAAATTTTCCAGCAAAAAAATTAATGTTCTACCCAAAAACAGGAATTTTCAAAAAAAGACATCGATTTTCAACAAAATTGTTAAATTTTAAAGTCAAAAGAACGAATTATCTACAAAACGGTTGAATTTTCAAACAAAGGATATGATTTTTTAACAAAAATGTTAATTTTCTATCAGAAAGTTAATCTTTCATAAAAATAGTTTAATTTTTAACCAGACAGTTAACTTTTAACAAAAAATATGAATTTTCAACAAAAAAGCTCATTTTCAACCGATTAGTTAAATTTTCGACCAAATTGTTGAATCATCAACCAAAATAGATTAATTTAGAACCGAACAGTTGCATTTCTAACCAAAAGGATGAAATTTCAACCGCAAAGATTAATTTTCGACCAAAAAAGACGAATTTCTAATAAAATAAATTAATTTTCAACTGAACAATATCAATTTTTAATAAAAAATATAAATTTTCAACCAATTACGGAATAATTACATTGTTAGTTAAAAAAATTAATTCTCAACCTAAAAAGAAGAGAATTTTCAACAAAATAGTTAAATTTTCAAACAAAAGAGATGAATTTTTAACTAAAATGATGGAGCATAAAAAAAGAATGTTTAATAATAAAGTTCAGCCAAAAAGATTATTTTTTTAACCCGAAAGATTAATTTCCTAAAAATAAAATAGTTAAATTTTCAACCGAGCAGGTGAATCTTTAAAACAATGAATTTTCAACAAACTAGTTGAACTTTCAAACAAATAGTTGAAGTTTCAACCAAAAAAGATAAATTTCGAACCAAATAGTTCAATTTTAAACAAAAAAGATGCATTTACAGCAAGACGATTAACGTTATACCAAAAAAACACTAATTTTTAACAAAGTACATTAATTTTTAACAAAAAGTGAAATTTTCATAAAAATAGATTAATTTTTAATCATATAGTTAAATATAACCCAAAAAAATAAAGTTTTAACAAACAAGTTAATTTTCAATCGAATGGTTTAATTTTCTACCAAATTGTTGAATCCTCAAACAAACCAGATTAATTTAGACTCGAACAGTTGCATTTTTAACCAAAAAAGATGAATTTTCATATAAGAAGATTAATTTTCATCAAAAAAAAAAACGAATTTTTAACAAAATACATGAATGTTCAACAAGAAAAGATCAATTTTCAATAAAAATATTAAATTTCAACCAAGAAAAGAATTCATCCCAAAAGATGATTTTTTAGCTTGGAAGATTAATTTTCTAAAAATGTTATAGTTAAATTCTGAACCAAGGAGGCAAATCTTAAAACATATAAATTTTTAACAAACTAGTTCAAGTTTCAATCAAGTAATTGAATTGTTAACTAAAAAAGATGAATTTTTAACCAAATAGTTAACATTACAACTAAAAATTTGAATTTCCCATCAAGAATATTATTGTTCTTCCAAAAAACACGAATTCGTAACAAAGTACATTAATTTTCAACAAAATTGTTAAATTTTAAAGTCAAAAACACGAATTGTCTACAAAACGGTTGAATTTTCAACGTAAAAATATGATTTGTTAACAAAACATTAAGTTTTTTGTTGAAAAAAAATTTGCAACCGAATAGTTTAATTTCCTACAAAATTCTTGAATCCTCAAACAAACCAAATTAATTAAGAACCAAACAGTTGCATTTTTAATCCAAAAGAATGAATTTTCAACCAAGAAGTTTAATTGTCGACCGAAAAAGACGAATTAACAAAATGCATGAATTTTCAACTAGAAAAGATCCGATTTCAACCAAAAATGGAATAATTACATTGTTAGTTTAAAAAATTAGTTCTCAACTACAAAAAAAAAAGAATTTTTAACAAAATAGTTAATGGAGTAGTTAATTTTTCAATGAAGGAGATGAATCTACAGCTATAAAATTTAAATAAAAAAACATTTAGAAAAATCTACAATTCCACCGTTAATGTTGTAAATCGAAAGTTGCCAATATAAGCAATTTTATTTCATGATAAAATTTATTTCCAAGTGTTTCTAAACATTATTCATAAAAGAAAAGATTTTAATTTCGAATGATTTTTTAATACTAAGAAATAATTATGTTTTTAACATTTTGCAACTATACTATAATTTGTAAATTTTTTCTGTCGATACAGGGAGTAAGATATTTGGGAACATTTTTAACAATTGAGGTTTTAATTCAAAAGATCAATTTTAAGTTTTGAAGATTTTCAAATATGTGGAAAAAGAATTTGGAAGATTTTACGAGAATTTTTTTAATTTTGCAGAATTCTAAACAATTTCAGCAAAACTGTATTTTTTAAAAAGATATTTCAGAGTTATAGAACTTGTGAAAAGATTCGAAAATAACTTAAATCTTGGGAAAATTCAAGAAATTCCAAATAAAATGTAGATTTTTTAAGATTTCGAAAAAAATTGTGGTGTTTTTGAAACAGTTCCAAAGGTTTTAAAATAATAGAAAATTTTCCCTAAGATTCATGGGAAATTTTGAACCAATTTCTAATTTTGAAAAATTAATTTTTGCAGAATATTTAAAAATATTTTTAAAGAAATTCCAAAATTATCAAAAAATAATCTGGGACATTTCAAGGCCATTGGTTAGAATTTTTCAGAATTAAAAAAAATCATTTAGGAAAAATTCGATTCATTTGAAAGATATTTAAAAAGTATTTAAATAAAAGTTTTGAAACTATTCAAGAATAATTTTAAAAACGAAAATATTTCAAAAATAATTTAAAATTTAGAAATATTTTAACAAATTTAAAACAATATGTAGATTTTGAAGATTTCGAAATAAAATTTTGAAGCTTTTTAAGGATTTTAAAAGGTTCCGAGATAATAAAAATTAATTTTTTAAGATTTTTGGGAAAATTTGAATCAAATTTTTTTAAATTGATTTTTAAAGAAAATTTAAAAATGCATCCAATCATTTCAGAAGATTTAGAAAATTTTCGAAAAAATCTAGAAGATTTTAAGGCAATTTTTTCAATTTTTAAAGATTTTTCAAAGTTTTAGGAATAATTCAAGTCAGTTTGAAAGATATTGAGGAATTTAAGAAGTTTTGAAGAGATCACAAATATTTTTGAACTTTGAAGGATATCCAAAAATTGACCCAATATTTTTTAAATCCTTAAAAACTTCAAAAAGTGTTAAAAAAAATTTTCAAATTGTTCGAATTTTTCCTAAAATTGATAAAATCCTGTAAAATAAATGAAATTACAGTTTCTCGACATATCAGAAGTTTTCAATAATCGTTTTGAATTTTCTCAAGAATCTTAGAAAAATTACATTCATTTAACCTTAAAAATAAAGAAATAGAAATAAACGTAAAAATAGTTACTCGTAATTTTCCTTTTTTTTAAATTATTTTTTCCCTCAAATTATATATAATTTTGTTGATTTTTTTTCTTTTTCGACTGAAAAATCTTTTTTGCTTGAAAATTCAACTATTTTGTTGTAAATTTGTCTTTGTTTTAACATTCTAATATTCGTGTAAAATAAATCAAACTACTTTGTAAAAAATTCAATTTTCTTTTTAAGTTTCAGATTTTTAATTCAAAATTCATCTCTTTGGTTGAAAATGTGACCATTTTGTTGAAAATTCATATTTTTTGTTGAAAATTCATTGAATTAATAATAATATTAATAATAATTGATTGAGCTTTTTCATCTTTTTGGTTAAAAATTCAACTGTTTTTTTGAAAATTCACTTTCTTGTTTTATGTTGTTGTAATTTTATATCGAGACATTGAAAATCGTCTGGTTTCATTTTTAAATCTTTAGAAAATAATTAAAACCAATGCTTACTTGTATAAATAATTTTAACCTAAAATATCAACAATTGCTTGAATAAAGGTTTGAAATTAAACAATTTTGAATAAAAATCTTCCAAAATAATTGAATAAACCACAATTCAAGGCCTTCGATATCAAATAAGCTGCAAATGAGGAATACACTTAACTCCCGATATAAGACCCCCCAGTGAACGCCGTTCCTAAAATTGATGGGCACCATAGTTTCATGATGAGAGGAGCCGCGGGGCTGAAAGAGTGGATGTGGGTAGTCAAGCGTGACAATTAGCTCGAGGGCCGCACTCTCAGCGCCTTAGTTGCATCAGGTTGCGTCATGCGTCCAAATACAACCGAAATTATTCATGCGGCCCTGCCTGTTTTCGTTTCGATTCCCCCGATTTGTGTCGAATGCCAAAACGAGCCATGCCCGAAAATTTTTATTCTTAAGCTTAATATTTACTGCTATTTATAATAAATAATTAATAATATGAGAGTAATAATTCATCAAGTTTTGTCAATAAAGATATTCTTCAGCGTGATGATGGCCACTGTAAATTTATGCTCTGGTGCAATGTTCATTGAAACATTTGGAATTGCAAAAGCATCTGCTGTAAAAGTGTTTTCTGTCATCGAAAGAAATTCAAATATTGACAGTTTATCTCTGAAAGGATTAAAGCCACCAGACATTGGTGGTTCTATCGAATTTAAAAATGTATGTTTCGAATATCCTTCAAGGCCTGAAATTAAAGTAAGTTATTTCAATATGCACGAAAATTACAAAATAAATAGACAGTTTCAAGATATTTTAATTTTTTTTAACATTTTTATTACAATCATTTCAGGTCCTAAAAAATTTAAGTTTCTCAGTCAAAAAAGGAGAAACAGTGGCACTCGTTGGAAGTTCCGGATGTGGAAAATCCACTTGTATCCAACTTATGCAACGTTTTTATGACATATCTGGAGGACAGGTATTTTTTTAGTCATTAATTATTGAAAGATATTATTATTATTATTATAAATAAATAAATTTTTAACAAAAAGAGATTAATTTTCAGACAAAACTGAGATAGTTCAATTTTCAATTAGAAAACTTAATGTCCAACCAAAATAAGAAATAAAATTTGTAACCAAAGAAATTAATTTTTGAACTAAAATTATGAATCTTCACACAAAAAAAAATTAACTGAGAAATTGAATTTTCAACACAAAAGATCAATTTTCTAGCAAAAAAGACAAATTTTCAACAAAAGAAATGAATTTTCAACCAAAAATAGAATAGTTTAATTGTCAGTTAGAAAAATTAATTTTTAACCAAAAAAAATACGAATTTTCAACAAAAAAGTTAAATTTTCAACCCGAGAAATAAATTTTTAGCCAAAAAGGAAATAGTTAAATTTTCAGTAACAAAATTAATTTTCAACCCAAAAGATCATTTTTCTTTGAAAAAAGACAAATTTCCAAATGAAAAGAATCAATTTCGAATCAAAAATGTAATAGTTAAATTTTAAGCTGCAAAAATTATTTATCACAAAAAAAACTTTTTTCAACTAAAAAAATGAATTTTTTCCAAAAATATGAAATATCAACTAAGCTGATTAATTTTTCACCAAATAAGACGAATTTTCAAACAAATAGTTGAATGATCACCTAAAACAAATCAATTTTTAACTTAAAAGAGAATAGAAGTAAATAAAATTAATATTCAACAAAAAAAAAACGACTACTTTGACCACAATTCATGAATTTTTAACGAAATAGTCGAATTTTTAATGCGATTTTCAACCTAATATTTAAATTTTCAACAAAAAAGATGAATCAGTCATACAAAAGTCGAATTTTCCACAAAATACAGGAATTTTCAACCAAATGGATGAATTTTTAACTAAAAGAGATGAATTTTCAACTAGAAACGTAATAGTTAAATTTTCAGTTACAATAATTAATTCTAAATCAAAAAGAAGAATCTGAAAAAAATAAATTTTTAACAAAACTGTTGAAGTTTGAAGCCCAAAATATTAATTTTCAACAAAATAGTTGAATCTTGAACCAAAAACGATTAATTTTTCACCAAAAAGATTCATTTTCTGCAAAAAAAGACAAATTTTCAACAAAATACATGAACTTTCTAACAAATGTAGTTGAATTTTCGACTAGAGAGGATCAATGATCAATCAAAAATGTAAATTTTCAACAAAAAATGTAACAGTTACATTTTCAGTTACGAAAACCAATTCTCGCAACAACAAGAAATTAATTTTTTTACAAACTAGTTAAATTTTTAACCAAACGGATGAATTTTTAACTAAAATGATCAATCCTTAGCCAAAAAAATGAACTTTCAATAAAAGAGTTCAACTTTCCACCGAGCAGTTTAACTTTCAACCAAAAAGATTAATTTTCAACCAAGAAGATTAAAATTTTACCACAAAAGACGGATTTTTAACAATTTTTTTCTATAAAAAAAAATATTTTCAACAAAATTATTAAATTCTGAACAAAAAAAAGATTTTTTAAGAAAATTGATAAATTATCAATCAACAAAATGAATTTTTAACTAAATACTTGAATTCTCAACCGAAGGGTTGGATTTTTAACTATAAGAGATACATTTTCAACCAGAAATGTAATAGCTAACTTTCCAGTTACAATAATTAATATTCAATGAAAGTGGCGAATCTAAAAAAATCAATTTTTAACAAAACTGTTAAATAAAAAGACGAATTTTTAACAAAATACATACATTTTCAACCAAGAAGATTAATATCCTACCACAAAAGACGAATTTTCAACGAAATACGGGGATTTTCAAGTTAAGAATATAAATTTTCAATCAAAAATGGAACTGCTAAATTTTGTGTTAAAAGAAAATTACATTGCGAAGAAACGAAAAACTTTCAACAAACTACTTAAATTTTGAACACAGAAAAAGGTATTTTAAAATAAATTAGTGAATCATTAACCGAAAAAATTATTTTTTTACAAAATAGTTTCATTCTGAACCAAATCAGGTTAATTTTCAACCGGACAGTTTTATTTTAAACCAAGAAAGATGACATTTTTATCAAAAGAGGTGAATTTTCAATCTAGAAAGACAAATTTTCAATAAAACTGTTACATTTTTATCCAAAAAGAATTAAATTTGAACCTGTAGCAACCCTGATTATATATATATATATATTATTATATATATTTAAACAATGATTTCAGATTTCAATAGACGGTTACGACTTAAGAGATCTAAACGTAAAATGGTTTAGAAATCAATTGGGGACAGTTGGCCAAGAACCAATTCTTTTCGATACAAAAGTTGAAGAAAATATTCGTTATGGAAATGTGAATGCAACCATGGAGCAAATTGTACTGGCAGCGAAAGAAGCAAACGCTCATAATTTCATAATGAAACTACCAAATGTAAGCATTTAATTCCTCAATGTTTTTTTTTTAATTTTACTAATTTTTTACCAATTTTGAATATAAAAAATAGTATCATTTTTTTGAAATTATTTTTAAAGCAATACGACACACTCGTAGGCGAAGGAGGTACAAAAATCTCTGGAGGTCAGAAGCAGAGAATTGCGATCGCAAGAGCTTTGGTTCGAGATCCAAAAATTTTACTTCTCGATGAAGCAACGTCTGCTCTTGATACGAAAATGGAGGCCAAAGTTCAAGCTGCCCTAGATAAGGTAATTTATTAAAAATATATATAATAAATTTTAAAACTGAGTTTTGTTTTCAAATCTTGTCTTCAAAAGCCTTGATTGCGGGGGTGTTCTAGCCAAAGACATTGCACAATGGTGATAGGTTGAGAGATACTACACAGATTTAATATAGTGGCTACAATATATTTTATTAACTATAATTAGATACAACTCATTATACAGCCTTTAGATCACAGAATAAACTTAAATTAAAAATGTTGTCAAGAAAAGTAATCCTTTAGAAAAAAATCATCTCTGCTCCTGGTGGCCTGGCGTACCCCTCCGACGCGGTAATCTCTAACTAAAATCAAACAAGATCCGGGTTACTTACTATTTTCCACATAGCCACGAGAAAAGACCTAATAAAGGCAATACTGAACCCAACTTATCAGGGTAGATGTTTTAAAGTAAATAATATAACCCGGAAACCGTCCAGCGCTTTGGATGCAAGCCCTACGTACCGTCCAGTATTGTGGAAGTGTTGTCCAACTGAATATTTAGCGGATTCTGTACTGTCTATGCTGCGTAGGCTCCTCTTATACCCTCTCGTCAGAGTGGGGGTAGCGCCGGTGGTGGAAATCGCATGCGCTCTTGTGCTGTTGTTCCCCGTAGGACCTAGGTGGGGATAGCTGAACGCGTTATGCGGTGATTGCCTGTGAGCCAAGCGCGTGAACCATGATGAGCTCCTTACATTAGTATCAATTTTTTATATTTTTTTAGGTACATAAAGGAAGAACTACAATCATTGTTGCACACAGACTAACGACCATACGAGGAGCTGATAAAATAATTGTCCTAAAAAATGGAGAAGTTATAGAAGAAGGAAATCATGAATATTTAATGGGATTAAAGGGCCACTACTATTCACTGGTCACAGCTCAGGTACGAATTAAAATAAAACTTTATTTTTTATAGTTTTCTTTTTCTGAAGAATTTCTTCTGTTATTCATTTTATAAATTTGTCAAAAATAGGCAACTGATATTTCGGAAATGCACACTGGAGAGATTAAAAAGCCAACAGAGAAAAAGGAAAAATCGGAAATACCTGACGACGAGTCCAGTACAATGTCTGAGGTATAATTTTGTATTATATACTAGAAAACAAACATACGCGCTACGCACACGAATAATAATAATCAAGTAGTTGAACTTTCAGAAAAAAAACTATGAATTCTCAACAAATCATGTAATAGTTGATACTTTAACCAACAAAGTTTTTTAATTAAAAACAGTTTAATTCAACCAAAAAAAAATAGAAATTTCAACAAAAACAGATTAATTTTTAACCAAGCGGTTGCATTTTCAACAAAAAAGGATTAACTTTGTACTAAAAAAGACGAATTTTCCACAATATACACTGAATTTCAATCAAATAGTTGCATTTTTTACTAATGAAGATAAAACCTACTTTCAATAGCAATCTGTATTATCATTGGAGAAGGTAACGAATCGAGATGAGAAATCAACACATAAAATGGAAATTTACAATATCGACCAAACTTATATATTTCATATGTTGGGAATTTTGTTATTCGGGAATTTTATTATTCGGGAATTTTATTTTTGGGCATTTTTGTTATTCGAGACTTTTATTATTTGCGAATTTTAATTTTCTGGGAATTTTATTATTTAGGAATTTCTTTTTCGGGAATTTTATTATTTGGGTATTTTGTTATTAGGGAATTTTATTATTCGGGAATTTTGCAATTCGGGAATTTCATATGTTGGGAATTTTGTTATTCGGGAATTTTATTATTCGGGAATTTTGCAATTCGGGAATTTCATATGTTGGGAATTTTATTATTCGGGAATTTCATATGTTGGGAATTTTGTTATTCGGGAATTTTATTATTCGGGAATTTTATTTTTGGGCATTTTTGTTATTCGGGACTTTTATTATTTGCGAATTTTAATTTTTCGGGAATTTTATTATTTAGGAATTTATTTTTCGGGAATTATATTATTCGGGTATTTTTTTATTTGGCAATTTTATTTTTTGGGAATTTCGTTATTCGGGAATGTTATTATTCGGGAATTTTATTATTTGTGGATTTTGTTTTTCGGGAATTTTATTATTTGGGATTTTTGTTATTCGTCCATTTTATTATCTGGGAATTTTCGATTTTGGGAATTTTATATTTTGGTAATTTTGTTATTCGAGGATTTTATTATTCGGAAATTTTACAATTCGGAAATTTTACGATGTCAAGAATTTTATTTTTCTAGACTTTTCAGTCGTCCCATTTTATATTCATAAACATCATTTAAAAAATATTTAAACAAAAAAAAAATATATTTTTTGATAAATTGAGATAAACATTTATTTTTCAATGAAAATAAATCCCTGCCGATTGGAACAAATCTTGAGCTTTGTGTCTCTGTCAAAAAAATTCTTTTAAGATCAAAATGAAATTTTATTTTTTATAAACTATTTCGTGCACCAAAATGAGAACATAAGAAAAAATTTTGAATGCTTAAAATTTATAATCATTCTATTTAAAACCCGTCGATTACAAATTATCCAATTTCAAGTGTTTACAAATGCTAAAATATGCCTTATTTCGAAAGCATTCAGTTTCTGAATTATGCTCTCCATAGATTTTATAGTGAAGGTTATTGAAGGACCGTGAAAAAATGTTTAAATCCGGTAGTTAGGAATTTATTCCAAGAAATAAAAACTAATATTTGGAATGATTATAAATTACAAGCTAAAAGCAATAATAGTAGTAAATTTTATGAAGAAAAGAAAAAAACTTTTTCCAGCTCTTGGGAACATTTTTATAGACTTTTTATTTTGAAAAATTAATTTTTAAAGATTTCTAAAAATGCCGAGAAATATCTGCAAGATTTTCATGTAATTTTTGTATTTCTGATAGATTTTTCTAAATTTTAGGAATAATTTGAGTTGGTGTAAAAATGTTAAAAAATTCATCTCTTTTGGTAGAATTAAAATTTTTGTTGTTGTAAAAAATGCAACGGTTTGATGTATTATTATATATTTTTTTGTAACTGTTTTGGTTGGCGCTTCAACTATTTTGTTGAAAATTCGTCTTTTTTGGAAGAATTCTATTCAAATTTAATAAAAATAAAAATATTTTTTAGTTCAAATGTCAAATAATAAATTTTTTGTTTAGAATTCAACATTTTTGTTGCAAATTCAACTGCTTGGTTAAAGTTTGAACTGCTTTGTTAAAAATTAACTTTTTTAGTTCAAGATTCATAATTTTAGTTAAAAATTCATGTATGTGATTAAAAATATTAGTATTTCGTTGAAAATTCATATTTTTTGGTAGATAATTAATTTTCGTCGCAGAAAAATTCATCGATATGGTTGATAATTCAACTATTTGGCTATTTTCCAATACGGGAATATTATTATTTGGGAATTTTATTATTTGGAATTTCGTTAAACGGGAATTTTATTATTCGGGAATTTTCGAATTATTAATGAATTTTATAGCTATTTTCCAATATGGGAATATTATTATTTGGGAATTTTATTACTTGAGAATTTTATTATACGGAAATTTTCCAATTCGGGAATTTCATTATTATTATTAGATTATTAATCCGCTACCATACAGGATTAATTTTCAACATTGTGAATTTTGTTTTTCGGGAATTGTATTATTTGGGAATTTTGTTATTCGGAAATTTTATTATCTGGGAATTTCCAATTCAGGAATTTTATTATTTTGGAATTTTGTTGTTTGGGAATTTTATTATTTGGGAATTTTCCAATTCGGGAATTTTATTTTTTGGGAATTTTGTTATTTGGTAATTTTATTATCCGGGAATTTTATTATTTGGGAGTATTGTTTTCCGGGAATTTTATCACTTGGTAATTTCTTTATTCTGGAATTTTGCAATACGGGAATATCATTATTTAAAAATGTTATTATTTGGGAATTTCGTTATTCGGGATTTTTATTATTTGGGAATTTTCCAATTAATGAATTTTATAACTATTTTCCAATACGGGAATATTATTATTCAGGAATTTTCCAATTAATGAATTTTATAACTATTTTCCAATACGGGAATTGTATTATTTGGGAATTTGATTATTCGAAATTTTATTATTTGGGAATTTTGTTTTCCCGGAGTTTTATAATTTGGGAATTTCTTAATTCTGGAATTTTCCAATACGGGAATATTATTATTTAGGAACTTTATTATTTGGGAATTTCGTTATTCGGGATTTTCATTATTTGGGAATTTTCCAATTAATGAATTTTGTAACTATTTTCCAATACTTTTTTTATTGGGTATTTTGTTATTCGGGAATTTTATTATTAGGAAATTTTATTATTTGGGAATTTCCAATTCGGAAATTTTATTATTTGGGAATTTTGTTAATCATAAATTTTATTATTCGGAATTTTCCAATTCGGGCATTTCATATGTTGGGAATTTTGTTATTCGGGAATTTTCCAATTTGGGAATTTTATTTTTTGGAAATTTTGTTATATGGTAATTTTATTATCCGGGAATTTTATCATCTGGGAATTTTGTTTTCCGGGAAGTTTATCATTTGGGAATTTCTTTATTCGGGAATTTTCCAATACGGGAATATCACTATTCAGGAATTTTATCATTTGGGAATTTCGTTATTCGGGATTTTTATTATTCGGCAATTTTCCAATTAATGAATTTTATAACTATTTTCCAATACGGGAATATTATTATTTGGGAATTTTATTATTCGGAAATTTTATTATTTGTGAATTTTTTTCCGGGAATTTTATCATTTGAGAATTTATTTATTCAGGAATTTTCCAATACGGGAATATCATTATTTGGAAATTTTATTATTTGGGAATTTCGTTATTCGGGAATTTTATTATTTGGGAATTTCGTTATTCGGGAATTTTATTATTCGGGAATTTTCCTATTGATGAATTTTATAACTATTTTCCAATACTTTTTTTATTGGGTATTTTTTTATTCGGGAATTTTATTATTAGGAAGTTTTATTATTTGGGAATTTCCAATTTGGGAATTTTATCATTTGGGAATTTTGTTATTCGGGAAATTTTTTTATTCGGGAATTTTCCAATTCGGGAATTTCATATGTTGGGAATTTTGTTATTCGGGAATTGTGTTATTTAGGAATTTTATTATTCAGGTATTTTGTTATTTGAGAATTTTAATATTTAGGAATTGTGTTACTTGGGAATTTTATTATTCGAGTATTTTTTTATTAGGGAATTTTGTTTTCCGGGAATTTTATCATTTGGGAATTTGTTTATTCGGGCATTTTCCAATACGGGAACATCATTATTTGGGAATTTCTTTATTCGGGAATTTTTTTTTTGGGAATTTCTTTATTCAGGAATTTTCCAAATAATTAATTTTATAACTATTTTCCAATACTTTTTTTATTGGATATTTTGTTATTCGGGAATTTTATTATTCCGAAATTTTATTATTTGGGAATTACCAATTTGGGAATTTTATTACTTCGGAATTTTGTTATTCAGGAATTTTATTATTCGGGAATTTTCCAATTCGGGAATTTAATATGTTGGGAATTTCATTATTCGGGAATTTTGTTATTTGGGAATTTTATTATTCGGGAATTTTGTTTTCCTAAATTTTCATCATTTGAGAATTTCTTAATTCGTGAATCTTCCAGTACGGGAATATTATTATCTAGGAATTTTATTATTTGGGAATTTCGTTATTCAGGAATTTTCCAATTAACTATTTTCCAATACTTTTTTTATTGGGTATTTTGTTATTCGGGAATTTTATTATTCGGAAATTTTATTATTTGAGAATTACCAATTTGGGAATTTTACTATTTGGGAATTTTGTTATTCAGGAATTTTAGTATTCGGAAATTTTCCAATTCGGGAATTTAATATGTTGGGAATTTCATTATTCGGGAATTGTGTTATTTGGGAATTTTATTATTCAGGAATTTTGTTATTTGGGAATTTTATTATTCGGGAATTTGTTTATTTGGGAATTTCTTACTTCGTGAATTTTCCAATACGGGAATATTATTATTTAGGAATTTCATTATTTGGGAATTTCGTTATTCGGGAATTTTATTATTTGGTAATTTCGTTATTCGGGAATTTTCCAATTAATTAATTTTATAACTATTTTCCAATACTTTTTTATTGGGTATTTTGTTATTCGGTAATTTTATTATTCGAGAATTTTCCAATTTGGGAATTTTATTTTTTGGGAATTTTGTTATTCGGGAATTTTATTATTTGTGAAATCTGTTTTGGTTGACGCTTCAACTATTTTGTTGAAAATTCATCTTTTTTGGATGAATTCTATTCAGTTTTAATAAAAATAAAAATATTCTTTTGGTTAAATGTCAAATAATAAATTTTTGGTTTGACGAATTTACCTGCTTTTGATTTTAAAGTAAAATATTTTTTTGATTGAAATATCAACTATTATATTTTTTGTTTCATCTGTCGATAGATATCAATCAAAAATAATTTTTAGTACTCAACTGTTTTTGTCCAAAATTCATATTTTTAATTTAAAAAATTAAATTTTGTCGTTGAAAATTCGTCTTTTTATACAAAATTAATCTTTTTCGTGAAACATTGAACTATTTGTTTTGAAATTAATATTTTTGTTGAAAATTCATATTTTCTGGTTAAATTTTTAAACCTTTTTGGTAAACATTTTTAAGCCTTTTTGGTAAAAATTCATCGTTTTTGGCAGGAATTTTTTTCAAGATATAAAAACTAATATTTGGAATGATTGTAAATTACAAACTAAAGGGAATAACAGTTCTAAATTTTATCAAAAAAATTAAATTAAAAAAAAAAGTTATTTTTTTTTGGCGCGGGAGATTCAAAATAAAAATATTTTTTGATTGAAACATCGAATATTACATTTTTTGTTGAGAATTTATCTTTTTAGGTCCAAAATTTAACTACTTAATTTGAAATTAACTTTGTAGTTGAAAAACTACATTTTTGGGTTAACAAATTAGAATTTTTTGTTAAAAATTAGTATTTTTTGGTAGAAAATTAATCTTCTTGGTACAAAATTCATATCTTTTGGTTGAGAAATTTAACTTTTTTGGTAAAAATTCGTCGATTTTGACAGAAAATGAATCTTTTTGGTGAAAATTCATCATTCTGGTTAGGAAATTATTTTGTCTTAGTTCAGGACTCAACTTATTTTTGTAGTTGTTTAATGTCGGTTTTTTTAATGAATTCAACTATTTTCCATTTAAAAGTAAATTTTTAAAAATTTAAATATCAACTATAAGATTTTTCATTTTATGACTAATTATGCTCTGGATAGATATTTTAGTAAACGTTTACGAAGGACCGTGAAAAATTGTTTAAATTTGGTCGTCAAAAATTATTTTCCAAGAAATAAAAATTAATATTTGGAATTATTATAAATTACAAGCTAAATGCAATAATAGAAGTAAATTTGATCAACAAAAGAAAAAACTTTTCTGAAGATTCATGTAAAATTTTTTAATGATTTTGAAAGATTTCTAAAAATGTCAAAAAAAATGTGCAAGATTTTCACGCAATTGTTGTACTTTTCAAAGATTTTTGTAAATTTTAGGAATAATTTGAGTTAGTGTAAATGATGTTTGAGGATTCATATCTTTTGGTAGAAATTTCGTCTTTTTTTATTGAAAATGCAATGATTTGTTTGAAAATTAATTTTATTTAAAATTAAAATATTTTTTAATTTAAGTATCGAACTTTTAATTTTTCGTTAGGAATTAATATTTTTTGGTTCAAAAATTAACTTTTTGGTTAAAAGTGAAACTTATTTGTTAAGAACTCATTTTTTTGTTTGAAGATTCATAATTTTAGTTTAAAATTAATTTTTTAGGTTGAAAATGTAACTATTTTATTGGAAAGTTGTCTTTTTTGGTAGCTAATTAATCTTCTTTGCGAAAAATTCATCTATTCTGTTTGAAAGGAACTTTTTTGGTTAAAAAATTATATTTTGGGATTAGAAAATAAAACTACTTTCTTGAAAATCATTTTTGATTTTTTTGAAAAATTCATCTATTTGATTGAAAATTCAACTATGCTTCGAAATTAACTTTTTGTTGAAGATTCATATTTTTGGATTAAAAAATTGTTTTTTTTTTGTTGTTGTTGAAAATGGGCTTTTTTGTTGAAAATTAATCTTGTTGGTTCAAAATTCATCTTTTGGTTAAAAATTAAACTATTTTGGTTGAGTATTCAACAATTTTATTGCAAATGCGTTTTTTTTATGAATCCAACTATTTGGTTTCAAATTAATTTTATACTGAAAATTCACGCTTATGGGTTAAATTTTTTTTTTTATTTGAAAATTCGTCCTTTTCGGCAGAAAATGAATCTTTTTGGCGGAAAATTAATCTTTTCGGTTGAAAATTAATCCTGTATGCTAACGGATTAAACTATTTTGATAAAAATGTACTTTTATATTTTATAAATACAACTGGTTTCGATTTAAAAGTAAAAAATGTTTTTCATTAAAATATCAACTATAGCATTTTTTGTTCAGAATTCATCTTTTTGGGAGGAAAATATAACTACTTGGTTAAAAGTTAAATTAACTTGTTAAAATTTTTGTTATTAAAGATTCATTATTTGAGTTGAAAATTCATATCGTTGAAAGTTTAACTATTTCGTTGAAAATTTTTATTTTTTGTTAGAAAATTAATCTTCTTCGTAAAAAAATAATCCACTTGGCTTGAAATTCAACTATTTGGTTTATAATTAACTTTATGCTAAAAATTCATATTTTCGGGTTGAAAAATTAAACTTTCCTCTTGAAAATTCGTCTATTTGTTTTAAAATTGTTTTTGTGGAAAATTTATATTTTGTGATTAAATATTTAACCTTTTTGGTGAAAGTTCGTACCTTTTGGTAGAAAATTTATCTTTTTAGTTGAAAAATCATTTTTTTAATTAGAAATTTATTCCTTTTTGGTTGACAATTCAACTATTTTGTTAAAAATTCGTCCTTTTTATGAATTTACCTATTTTTGATTTTAAAATAAAATATTTTTTTGATTGAAATATCAACTATTACTTTTTTTTTCATCTGTCGATGGATATTATCGTAAAGTTTTATGAAGAACCGTGAAAAATTTTTTAAATCCGACAGTCAGGAATTTTTTCTATGAAATAAAAAATAATATTGGGAATGATTGTAAATTACAAGCTAAAAGCAATAATAAAAGTAAATTTTATAAACGCCTTCTAAACTTTCAGAAACTGGAACTAGAAAGCATAAATCCCTATGGGACTTATGTCAGTCAGGGATTATGGGATCATCGTTACTAAAAAAAAAATTATGTTCAGAAAGTCCATGGCGCGTAAATAACATAAGAACTCGCTTTCAATGGAATAATTTTTGTTATTTCAAAAAGGATGTTCGAAAATTCATTTATTTTGTTAAAAATTTAATTTTTTTTTAGTGAAAAATGCAACCTTTGTTTGAAAATTAATCAGTGCTGGTTGACGATTCAACTTTTATTTTTATTTTTTGGATGAATTCCACTCTTTTTTATTTAAAATTAAAATCTTTTTTAGTTTGTTAAGAATTCAACATTTTGGTTGAAAATTCAAATACTTTTTTAATAGTAGAACTACTTTCTAGATCTTTTTTTTTTGAAAATTCATCTCTTTGGTTGGAAATCCAAATAATTCGTTAAAAGTTTAACCATTTTCTTAAAAATTAACTTTTTTGTTCAAAAATTAATTTTAGTTAAAAAATTATCTCCTTGGTTAAGAATGTAATTGTTTTTGTGAAAATTCGTCTTTTTATTGTGAATTTAAGCCTTTTTAATACCTTCATTAGTTTAAATATCGAAAATTAAATTTTTCGTTGAAAATTGATCTTTTTGTTGAAAATTCAACTACTTTCAAATTGATGTTTCTGTTGAAAATTCAAATTTTTGGGTTCAAAAATTAAAACTTTTTGTTGAAAATTCGTCCTTTTTTGTGTAGAAAATTAATCTTCTTTCTAGAAAATTCATCTATTTTGTTGAATATTTAACTTTTTAGTTTGAAACTTAACTTTTTTGTAGAAACTTGATCTTTTTTGACTGAATATAAATATTTTAGGTTGAAACTTCAACTGTTTGGTTAAAAGTTGAACCATTTTGTTAAAAATTAACTTTTTCGGTCAAAAATTAATCTTTTTTTCATGTTAAAAAATTATCTCCTTGGTTAAAAATGTGATTGTTTTGTTGAAAATTCGATTTTTTTTATTGACAATTTCAGCTGTTTTAATATCTTCCTTAGTTTAAATATCAAAAATTAAATTTTTTGTTCAAAATTTATCTTTTAAATTAAAAAAAAGAAAAATTTAAGTTTAAAATTGATGTTTCTGTTGAAAATTTATATGTTTGGGTTAAAAATTAAACCTTTTTATTGAAAATTCCTCTTTTTGGCAAAAAATTAACCATTCTGGTGAAAAAATCATCCTTTTGATTATAAATATTTCATTTTTGGTAGTATTATTTTTTGTAGTAAATTATTATTCTTCGTAGAAAAATTCATATCTTTAGGATAAAAAATTTAACTTTTTTGTTAAAAATTTGTCCTTTTTTTTTGTAGAAAAGTAATCTTCTTTCTAGAAAATTCATCTATTTTGTTGAATATTTAACTTTTTAGTTTAAAACTTAACTTTTTTGTAGAAACTTGACATTTTTTGACTGAATATTAATATTTTTGGCTGAAACTTCAACTGCTTGGTTAAAAGTTGAACCATTTTGTTAAAAATTAACTTTTTCGGTCAAAAATTCATATTTTTTTCGTGTTAAAAAATTATCTCCTTGGTTAAAAATGTAATTGTTTTGTTGAAAATTCGTTTTTTTTTATTGGCAATTTCAGCTGTTTTAATATCTTCCTTAGTTTAAATATCAAAAATTAAATTTTTTGTTCAAAATTTATCTTTTAAAGTACCTAGAAAAACTAAAAATAATTTTTTTCAAATTAATTTAAAAATAATATTTAAAAAGATTTCCAAAATTTGCAAAAAAGAGTCTGGATGATTTTGAGTCACTTTTTTTTACTTTTGCAAGATTTTCAAAAAATTGCAGGAAAAATTCGAGTTCCAAGATGATAAAATTATTATTAGATTCTTGGAAACTTTTTGTGTTATTTTTTTAAAACAAATTTCCAAGAAAATATTTAAAAAGATTTCAAAACAAATTTTAATGTTTAAATTAATCAATTAATTTTCAGAATTATATCATTTTTAACAATTTCAAGCTAGAAACATTAATTCATACATTAAAATTTGGGTTTGATATGTTTTTAAAGATTCTCTTAAAAATTTGTTTAAAAAAAAATCATTTCGAAATTTCCCAGGAATCTAATAACAATTTTATTATCTTCAAATTCGAAGTTGTCCTACAATTTTTTTGAAATCCTGCAAAGGTAAAAAAATTACCTTAGAATCATCCAGATTATTTTTTGAAAATTTTGGAAATCTCATTAAATATTCTTTTAAAATTACATTTTCAAAGAAAAAATATTCTCCTTTTTTTTAGGAATTTTGATACAAATTTTTTATTCATTTGAAACCTTTCAAATTGCTTGAAAAGCTTATAAATTTTGTGTTGGACATCTTCAAAAATCTGCATTGTGTTTTACAGTTTTTGAAATTTTTTTATGTTTTAAATTATTTCAGAATCGGTTCAAAGCTTCTAAATATATTTTAAACTTACTCGATTACTTGCCAAAAAAAAAATTGTTCAATTGTTATTTATTATTAAATTTTTTTTAATATCTTTTCAAACATTCTCTGAAAATTAATTTTTCAACATAAAAAATCATTTCAGATTTACCCAGAAAACTTATGATTTTTTTTTATTTTCTTAAGACCTTTAAATATTCGTAAAAATCTTCAGAATTGTATTTCGAAATATTCAAAAATCTGAATAATGTTTTATTTTTCAAAATCTTTTCCAGTTTTAAAATTTTAAATAAGTTTGGATCTTCTCAAAACTTGTAAATATCTCTCAAACTAACTCAAATTGTTTACAAATTGATAATTTTTGCATTGTTATTTATGCATCAAAATTCAATAATTTCAGTTATATATTAAAAATTTGTTGAATAGAACAATTAAAATTGTAACGTTCCAAATTTTAATTTAACACTGAAATAATTACGATTCAAATTTAAAATAATTCAGTTTAAAATTGTTTAGTTGTTAATATTTGATTTATAATTGCTGATTTCAAATAGAAAGTGAAATATTGCTAAATATTCAAAAAGAAATTTCTTCCTTAATTAAAAACTTTCAAATTAAATTTCGGTTAAAAATGGAATACTTTAGATTGAAACAATATTTGAATATAATTTGGAATTGAATGAAAGCGTTAAGTTTATCAATTTATTTTTAAATTAAGAATAATTTTTTAAAAGTTTTAATCAAACTATTACATTTGTTTAACTACTAAGACTTTCAAATCGAAAAATAAAAAAAAAACATTAATTTTACGCACAGTCTATATTAGAAAATCAAAAAGTTTTCAAGGGAAAATTAACATTACTTTTTAAGCAATTTTACAATTTTCTAACCTAATATTTTTTATGTAATAAAAATGAACTTCAATGTTTATTCAAAATGTTATGCTTTAGTCTATGAATTATCAAAATTCCTACTTATTTATCGCAGGCTTCAAAGTCTTTTCCCTTTTTCCATATTTTTCTCGTTTTTTGGTTTAAAATATTATCATTCGGTTCGAAATTAAATTAATTTATTGAAAATTTAACAATTGTGTGTAAAAGTAATACTTCTGGTTAAAGTATTCAAATGTTTCGTTAAAAATTCGTCTTTTTGGCTTGAAAATTGAAGTATTTGATTGCAACTTTTTTTTTTACTAACAATTTCGTTGTTGTTGAAATTTCAGCTATTTCTGTAGAAGTTAAAACTTTTTGGGTTGAAAAATCAATTGTCTGCTTAAAATTAATCTTTTAAGGTTGAAAATTCAGATATTTTGCTAAAAATTTGTCTTTTTTGATGGAAAATCAATTTTTTGTTTTAAAATGCAACTGTTTTGATGGAAATTAATATTTTTTAGTTTAGGCTTCAAGAATTTTGTTAAA
>JAABKJ010017545.1:5505100-5714669 GCA_011634705.1 Andricus grossulariae
TTTAAAATTTTAAATTAACATCCTTTTTTGTTGAAATATTAACTATTACACTTTTCGATAATAATTTAAATTTTCAGTCTAAAAATTTAACTCCTCGGTTGAAAATTGAATATTTTTCTTTAAAAAATCATTTTTTGATAAAGATTCATCATTTTAGTTGTAAAACCGCTTTATTTTTTGTTGAAAATTAATTTTTTTAAACGAAAAATTGAACGCTTTTGTTGAAAATTCATATTCTCGGGTTGAATTGAAACCATGAATGCTGAATTTTTCAACAAAAGAGTAAAGTTTCAAGCTAAAAAGTCGAAAAAGTTTTTTTAGAAAACAGTGGACTTGTACATAGGAAAAAACGAATTTTTAAGAAAATTGTTGAATTTTCAACCAAAAATGGAATAGTTGTATTATCAGTTTAAAAAAAAATCATTTTTTAACCATAAACAACTAATTTTTAATATAATGGCTACATTTTCAACTAAATAAATAAATTTTGAATCGAATACATTAATTTTTTACCAAGAAGATTAATATATTACCACAAGAGACGAATTTTCAACCAAATACATTCATTTTTAACAAATAAAATGAACTCTGAAATAAAATGATGAATCTTGAACCAAAAAAATGAATGTTGAATCTAGTAGTTGAATTTTCGACCAAAAAATGAATTCTAAACCAAGAAGATGATGAATTTTAATACATTAATAAAATACATTAATTTTCAACTAAAAAAGATAATTTTTGAACCAAACATGTAATAATTATATTTTCAGCTAAATAAATTATTTTTTAAACATAAAATGTTCAATTCGAATTTGACAAAAATAGTACAACTTTTCACCCAAAAATGAACTTTCAACTAAAAAGATGAATTCTAGACCAGAAAAATGAATTTTTAATCAAATATTTGAATTTTCAACCGGAAAGATGATTTTTTAATCAAGAAGATTAATTTTTCACAAAATAAGATGAATTTTTAAACAAGAAGATTAATTTTTTACAAAATAAGATGAATTTTCAACAATATACTTATACAATTTACAGGACAATGTATCAATCAAAAATGGAATAGTCAAAATTTCAGATAAAAGAAAATAATTTTTAACTAAGAAAATGAATCTTCAACAAAGTTGTTAAATTTTCAACCAAAAACATGAATTTTTGACCAAGATGATTAATTTTCTACCAAAAAAATGAATTTTGAATAACGTACGTGAATTTTCAACAAAAATACTTAATTTTAATAACAAAAAGATGAATTATCTGCAAAAAAGTTAAATTTTCAACCCCAAAATATGATTTTTTTCGACCAAAAAGTTTATTTTCTACTAAATTGTTGAATTTTCAAGCCAAAAAGATGATTTTTCTACAAAAGAGTAAAATGCTTAACATAAAAGTTCATTTAAAAGAAAATTGGTTGAATTGTTAACTATAATTATGAATCCTTAAAATAATTAATTGATATTATTATTATATATAATTGATATTAATTGATATTTCACCGAATAATTTCATTATCAATCAAAAATGATACATTTTTAACCAAGAAGATTAAATTTCTACCAAGAAAGACGAATTTTCAACTAGAAAAGACCAACTTTTAACCAAATAGTTAAATTATTAACTGAAAAAGATAAATTTTCAACCAAAAATGCAATAGTTTAACTGTCAGTTTGAAAAATTTATTTTCAACCAAACATGAAACGGATTTCCATCAAAATAGTTAAATTTTCAACCGAGGAAAAGAATCTTCAACTAAAAGAGTGAATTATTAACAAAGTAGTTACATTTTTAGTAAAAAAATATGTCTTTTTAACAATAAAAATAATTTTCATTTTCAATAAAATAATTAAATTTTCAATCAAATAATATAATTGTTCACCAAGCGAGATGAATTCCGATCCAAAAATATAATAGTAGCCTTTTCAATAAAAAAAAGAACTTTTAACCAAAAAGGAAACCACTGATCTGGACAGTTTCCTTTTTCGGGAATATTTCCTTAATTCTGTAATATTTTAATCCAAAAGTGAGCAATTATTTCAATTAGTTTGTTTCCGAAATGATCCAGGTATTAGTATAATATTCTTATTTTTAATTTTTTTCGTAATAGAATGTAAATCAACAGTCTTGCTTTTTTAATTTTGTTCACGGAATTTTGAAATTATAATGAGAAATAATAATATGAGAGAAATTATTTTACGAATACAAAATTATAATCAGGCTGTTTAGGGCGATAAGTGGTCGCGTCGATTAAGGCATCGCGTTAGCGACATATATGCGGACACACTGTCGGGGGTTCGAATCCTCATACCCGTGGTATATTTTAAATTCATTTTAACCTTTAAAACTTATCCTAAATCGATGTAAGCAAAGGCTAAGTCAAGAATAACTCATACTAATTTTTTTAGTAGTATTCGTGCCGATTTTTTTTTTTATTCGAAGCTATAATCTTTTCCATTTACATTCTTCGAATTTGTTACAACTTTCTAAAATTCCCATTTAATAAATTTAATTGTTAAACTAATAAAATACTGCTAGTTTTATACATTTTAAAAGCTTATAACATAACATATTTTTGGATTGAAAATTCAATTGTTTTGTAGAAAATTGGAACTTTGGACTCGAAAGTTCAATATTCTGCTTCAAAATTTATTTATTTCTTGACTGCAAAATTTGTCTACGTTTGAAATTCACCTTTTTGGTTTTTACCTGTTTTGTTGAGAATTTATCTGTTTTGGTTGAAAATTTAATTATTTTGTTGGAAATTCCAAAATTTTGTTAAAATTTTATCCTTTTGCGTTAAAATGTTATCCTTTTTTGTTAGAAATAATGAAAATCCAACAATTTTGTTGAAATTTTCTCTTTTTGTGTGAAAAAACAACATTTGTATAAAATTCCACTATTTTGTTAAAAAATAACACTTTTTATGTCAATTTTTATTTTCGGAATAAAAATTCAATATTTTCGTAAAGAGCTCGATTTTTAAAAATTATTTTTTTTAAATAGAAAATTGAACTATTTCAGTTTTTATTGAAAATGCAATGTTTTTGATTAAAACTTCGATTAATTGGTTGAAAATACATCGTTGTAGGTTAAAAATAAAAACTATCTGGTAAAAAATTTAAATTTTTTTTCAAAATTTAATTATTTTGTTGAAAATTTAAAATGCTTATATTTTCAATTTTAGGTTGCAAATTAAATTATTTAACAATTTCGTGGAAAGTTGAAGTAATTCCTTCAAAATTAATTTTTTTAGTTGAAGATTTATCGTTTTAGTTAAAAATGCATTTCTTTCGTTAAAAATGTAACTATTTTGTTAAAAATTTGTTTTTTTGTGGTTGCAAATTTATCTTTTTTAGTTGAAAATTAAACTTTTTGGTTAAAAATTCATCTATATTGTTTGAAATATGTTTTTTTTTCTATAAAATTTAATCCTCTTGGTTTACAGTTTAAGTATTTGACTGAAAATTTATGTATTTTTTTGAAAATTCGACTTTGTTTATTAAAACCATCTATTTCTAATTTCAAATTGAAATTTTTCATATTTTCAATTTTAGGTTTGCTTATTCAATTATTCCACCATTTTATGGAAAGTTGAACTAATTTCTTAATTTGTTTTCTTGAAGATTTATCATTTTAGTGCAAAATACATTTCTTTCGTTAAAAAATTTAACTATTTTGTTGGAAATTCCTTTTTTGTTTGCTTGAAAAATAATATTTTTAAATGGAGATTTTACTATTCTGATTTTGGATGAAAATTTGTCTTTTTTAATTGAAGATTAAACTTTTTGATTAAAAATTCATGATATTGCTTAAAATTTGTTTTTTTTTGTATAAAATTTAATTAAATCAACTGATTATTAAAAATTATTCGCCTTGATAAAAATTACACTGCATCATCTTTGGTTAAAAATTTATCTTTTTTATCTTAAAAATTCAAATATTTAGTTAAAAATGTTTCGCAGCGAAAAAACTATAAAATAAAAGTTAATCAAATTCAATTTGAAATATCATTAAATCCAGTGTTTAAACTGCTCAGTTGAAAATGCATGCAAATTGTTGAAAATTCTTATTTTTTGTTTATATTAAACTATTTCTTATTTAAAATAAAATCTTTTCTGATATAAATATCTATTACATTTTTGGTGAAAATTATTATTTTCAGGTTAAAAATTCACCTGTTTTATAAACAATTCATAAGGAAATTTAAAAATATATTTCAGGAAAATAAAAATATTTTCTTGGATCAAGAATAAATGAATAAATAGTTGAATTTTCCACCCAAACCGATTAATTTTATACAAAAAGAGATGAATTTTCAACAAAAAAGTTGAATTTCTAAAAAAAAGTTAATATTTTAACAAGAAAGATGAATTTTCAACCAAATTGTTAAATTACCAATAAAAAAATAATTTTTAACCAAATAGTTGCATTTCCAAACAAATAATTAATTTTTCAAAGAAAAAAAAAAAACTTTCAAACATAATATTGTATATTTTTAAATACAGTTGAATTTTCAATGAAAAATTACTCTTTTATCAACAAAAGATTAATTTTGAATCCAAAAGGACAAACTTTCTATCTAGAAGACGAATTTACAATAAAACAGTTGAATTTTCAATAAAAAAGCTAACATACCGCCAAGAAAAATTAATTTTTAACCAAATAGTTCAATTATCAAAAAAAATATATAATTGTAAACTAAATAGTTGCATTTACTAATAAATAGTTGAATCAAAAAAAGTCAGCAAAATAGTTCAATTTCTAACAAAACGCTTAAATTTCCAAACTCTTCAAAATACAAATGTACAACAAAACTGTTGAATTTTCGACATTCTAACCAAATAGTTTAATTATCAAAAAAATAATAAAATTTTAAATGGAATAGTGAAATTTTTAACCAAAAGGAGATAAATTCTGAAGCAAAAATATGATAGACTTTTTAACCAAAAAGAATCAGCGGTTAATTAAAACAGACGAATTTAAAAAAAAATAGTAGAATTTTGAACCATATAGTCGAATTTTCAACCAAAAAAGATTGAAATTCATCCAAAAACAGTTAAGTTTCCAACACAATATTTGAATTTTCACCAAAAAAGACGATGTTTCGAATTTTTAACATAATGAAGAAATTTTTAACCGAATAGTTGAATCTTCAACCAAAAAGGTTGATTTTCTCCTAAAATGAGCAATTTTTAAAAAATTACATAAATTTTCAACCAAATAGTTGAATTTTCAAACTAGAAAAGATCAAGTTTCAACCAAAAATGCAATAGTTTAATTTTTATTACAAAAATTAATTTTCGACCAAGATAACAAGACGAGTTTTTTGCAAAAAATTGAATTTTCAACAAATATGTTCGATTTTCAGTTAGAAAAATTATTTTTTCACAAACAGAAAACCAATTTTTAACCAAAAAGGTGAATTTTCAACTAGAATGATGAATCTTTAACACGAAAAAAGACGAACTTTTATCAAAAGAAATAAATTTTAATGATATAGTCGAATCTTCAAACAAAAAGGTTTATTGTCTACAAAAAAGACGAATTTTCAATAAATTACATAAATTTTCAACTAAATCGTTGAATTTTTAAACTAATAAAAGATTAGTTTCAATCCAAAAATGCAATTTATCATTTTCATCACAAAAATGAATTTTTAACAAAAAAAGAAACTAAATTTTTATGAAACAGTTGAATTTTCTACCAAGTAGTTGAACCTTCTACTAAATTGTTGAATTTTCCAGCCAACAAGGTGAGTTTTCTACAAAACAGTTGAATTTTCGACCAAAAAAAATGAAATTTGAACAAAAAAAATGTATTTTCAAGACGCTGATAAAATAAGAACAACAAAAAATCAATAAAAAAGACAAAACTAAGCTAGTGTGCGTGTTCAGAGAGGATTTTTTTGCCTTATAAAACGAATTAATAATAATAATAGTTATTATTATAATGACATTAAGCCTTCCGGGTTGCTTATTGAAGTAAAACGTTCGTTCCGCAACACCGCTCTGACCCAGGTCGCTGATCAATCTCTCTAGCAATCACCCCAGGCGAAGAGCTTCACAAAGTCATCATTTCGCAAAAGCTCATTAGTTTCCAAGATCTTTCTTCGTCTTTGTGACTAAATGATCGTTTTTGAGTGAAAATGTAATAAGTTTTCTGTCAGACGAGTTAATGCACTGTCGAAAAAGGATCTAATAGATTTTTTGCCTCGTTTTAAAATTTCTTTTTTTCTGCCCCTCTTTTGTGCTCTCCTGAGAGAGTTATCTCATTAGTTTCCTTTCAGTGTTTGTTTTGGTACATTAGTCTTGGTTACGGGGGCGCTGGTCACCTGCAGAGTTTCAAGATCGTATATTCATTCCCTTTTCAGAGAGCTCGAGAGAGAAAGAGAGAAAGAGAGAGTGAAAATAAGATGTCTGGAATTTTTATAGAAGCCCGAGTGTGAATCCAGGGGTCTCAGAATTTCGGCTTCCGCCCTCCTTCTTTTGCGAAGTTACTCTCGCCCCATTCCCAAAGCCATTTACATACTATCCGATGGTAATTTGCTTCTCAGCCTAAGAAAAAGAGAAGGAGGGTAGAAATGTCTCGTTAAGGCCTTAGAAGAGCAGTTAAAAAATGATCCTGATTTTTTTTTTACCCAAAAAGTTTCCCAAAAGATGATTAAAGTCTTTACTTTCTGGAAACTATTAAAAATTGCTCCTTCCCTGGTGGGAAAATTTTTTACAACAAAGTACAACATCTCTACAACTGTATTTTTTTGTGAAAAAAATATACAACATTTAAAAAAAAATCACAGTCAAAAATAGGAATTTGCAAAAAATTTCATAAGTTTTTTAATGAACATTTTGATCAATGAACGTGACGTTGAACCAAATTTTATTTGATTACTTTTCAGCTTATATTTTTTTTCGCTTCTAAAATTTTTTAACCTAACAGTTTTAATTTGTAGCAAATAATTAAAATTTTTCACCAGAGAGTTGAATTTTCAACCCAAAAAGACGAATTTTCTTAAAAGCAGTTAAATTTTCAACCCGAGAATATGAATTTTCAGCAGAAGATATCAATTTTTCGTTTAACAAATTAATTTTCAACAAAACATAAAGCGAATTTTCAACTAAAATTATGAACCTTCAACCAAAAAAATTATTTTTCAGGAAAAATATTCACTTTTCAACTAAGGAGTTAAATTTGTAAACTGAAAATATATAAATTTTTAACGAAAAGTGTAGTAGTTAATACTAATCTTAGTAAAATACTCTAATCACTAATCTTAATAGAATACTATTATCACTACTCTTAGTAGAATACTCTAATTACTAATCCTAAGAGAATACTCTAATCACTAATCTTAGTAAAATACTCTGTTTACTAATCTCAATAAAACACTCTAATCACTGATCTTGGTAGAATACTCTAATCACTAATCTTAGTAGAATACTCTAATCACTAATCTTAGTAGAATACTCTGATCACGTATCTTAATAGAACACTCTAATCACAAATCCTAAGACAGTACTCTAATCACTAATATTAATAGAATACTATAATCACTAATCTTGGTATAACTAATCTTCGTAGAATACTCTAATCACTAATCTTGGTATAACTAATCTTAGTAGAAGACTCTCATCACTAATCCTAATACAATACTGTGATCGCTGATCTGGGTAGAATACTCTAATCACTAATCTTAGTAAAATACTCTAATCACTAATCTTAATAGAATACTATTATCACTACTCTTAGTAGAATACTCTAATCACTAATATTAGTAGAATACTCTAATCACTAATCTAATTCTGCCCCACTAAACGTAAAAAGATTCAAACGTAATTGGAAACTGGAAACGGATTCAAAACGATTGAATTTTTTATGTAGAAAATAATGTAAACATATTTTTTCATACTGAGATTCTTACTTATTAATTACACTTTTATTGTTCATTGGATAAAATAATCTGACCTCAAAAGACGTTTTATCTAATTGCGACCTATAAAAACCTGATGAATCCGGAAAGTTCCACAAACCGTATTTAATTCTTGGCTCACCCAAAACACTTCCGAATAGTTTTGAATCTTTTTTTGTTTACTGGGAAAAGAAATTGAATAGTACCGATGAGAACGTTTGTAAATTGATTAATCTTCAGATTTCTAGGATGAACGACTCTCACTGGTCGAATTGATTTTAAAAATGAAGGTAATGTGAGAAACCGGTGAAGGAATTGCATTCTACTGCAGTTCATTGTTATGATGACCTTTGACCCCAGCAGCTATTATCTATTTGATGTATATAGGTTCCAAAAAATCAATCCCTGCAACTAACGTTAACCACACTTAGGTAAAAGAGATTTCTGTATTTTTTAAGATTTAATTTAATTTTAATTTTAATTAAAAGTTAATAATTTTAATGAATTTTCAAGGAAATTGTTAAATTTTCAACTATGGAAATGAATTTTCTAATAAAAAAAACAAAATTTAACCAAAAATGGAAAAGTTACATTTTCAGACAAAGAATTGAATTTTTAACAAAATAGTTCAATTTTCAACGAAAGAAATGAACTTTGAACTATAAAGATAAATTTTTAACAACAATGGAAATTAATATTTGGAAGATGTTATTACCATTTAAAGATGTTAACGTCCGAGTTTTTAAATTTTCAATTAATATAAATTTTTATGTTAAAACGATTACTTCGGAGAAATAAAATTTGAGAGACAAGAAAAAATCTGCCTCAGCCCGGATTTGAACCGCGAACACCACTATCCATGAGTGGAGCGTTAACCAGTTACGCCATCAAGACTGCAATAAAAATTTATATTAATTAAAATGGAATGGTTGAATTTTCAGTTAAAAACATTAATTTTCAACCAAACAAAATCGAATTTTCAACAAAATAGTTCAATTTTCAACCAAAATATATGAATATTCAACCACATAGTTGAATTTACAAAAAAAACTAAGTTTCAACAAATATTTAAATATTCAATCAAATAAATTTTTAACCAAAAAGAGAAATTTCCAATCAAATACTTTTCTACCAAAAAGACGAATTTTTTAATAAAAAAAATAATAATTTGCAATAAAAAAAACGAATGTTTAACAAAACAGTTACATTTTCGACCAAAATTTGTATAATTGAAAAAATTCATTTTCAAACAAATTTTTTTTCAACAAAATCGGTAAATTTTCAACTATTCTGAAACAAGGAGAATAATATTCTACCAAAAAAGAACATTTTTTTAACAAAATACTCTACCAGCAAAAAAAATGTGATAGTTTTATTTTCAGTTAAAAAATTAAATTTGAACAGAAAAAAAAAGAAGTTTCATGAAAATAGTTCCATTTTCAACTAAAAAAGATCAATTAAAAAAACAGTTAAATATGCAGTTAATAAAATTATTAAAAAAAGAAGAATTTAAAAAAAAATCGGTAAATTTTGAACCATTTTCAAACAAAAAGAATAATATTCTACCAAAAAATAAGAATTTTTTAGAAAAATACATGGATTTTCAATCATATAGTTAAATTTTCAACCAGACACGATACATTTTTAGCCAAAAATGGAATAGTTTGATTTTCAGTAAGGAAAAAATTGAGCCGAAAAAATAAATTTTTTCCAAAAAATGGAAGTTAAATATTTAGTTAAAAAAACAATTTTTAAAGCTTTTGAACCAAAAAAGGAGTTTCCAAAAATTAGTTACATTTTCAACAAAAATAAAATTAATTTTGAACAGAAAAGATGCATTTTCAAACAAGAAGAATAGTTTTTCACCAAAAAGAAGAATTTTGTACAAAAAAATAACAAATAAACTTTCATAAAAATAGTTAAATTTTCAACCAAAAAAAAAAATTTTTTAACCAAAATAGATGAATTTTCATCTGAAAAAGATAAATTTTCAAGGAAATGAAAAACGAATTATTAATTTTCGAAAAAAAAGAAAAAATAATTTTCACGAAAATAGTTGAATTATCAACAAAAACAAAATTAATTTTCAACCAAAAAGATCAATTTTCAAAGAAGACGTAGAATAATTTCCTACGATTCAACTAAAAAAAATACATTTTTTAACTGAAAATTTGTGCATATTATACTTCAGTTTGCAGTTAAAAAAATTAACTTTCAATACAAAATTTTTCAAAAAATAGTTCAATTTTCAACCGTGGAAATTAATTTTTAATCAAAATAGATACATTTTGAAACAAGAAGAATTTTCTACACAAAAAGATGAATTTTCAAGCAAAAGAGAAACGAATTTTCAAAAAAATAATTAAATACTCACTTGAAAAATGAGTTTTCAACCAAAAAGATCAATTTTCAACGGAAAGATACGAATTTTCATTAAAATACATGAAGTTTCCACCAAACTGTTGATTTTTCAACAAAAAAGATGAATTTTCAATCAAAAATGGAATAGTTAAATTTTCATTCAATTAATTTTCAACTAAAAAGATGAATTTTCAATCAAAAATGGAATAGTTAAATTTTCATTCAATTAATTTTCAACTAAAAAAATTAACAATTTTATATAGATTCGGAGAATTTTATTAATGAGGGAAAAATCAGGGTTTTAGAAAAAAAAATCTTACTCAAGCAGACTAAATTTGAAATTTTTCTCGCGTTTATTTTTAAGTAATAGGATAATTTTGAATTTTCCTTATTTAAAAATTCTTTATTCTAGAATTAAAATGTCCCCTTTCAAAATCTGACAAAAAAAACCCAACAAATATACAAAGAAACCCACTCTCTGAAAAGTGAATACGTTAAGAACAATTTTAGGTTATGTTGTTCTACATAGAAAATTAGTATTTTCGAACAAAAATCATTATAATTTGATCAAGATATTGATGAGTTCCTGGATTCCCGTTTCCAACTCCAAAGTATTTTAATAAGTTCCTGGATCCCCGTTTCCAACTCCAAAGTATATTTAAAAACAATTTATTTTGAACACTTTAAAGAAGATGCACAAGTTTTCGACAATTTAAGGTTATGTTGCATTGTATCTGGAATCGGTATTTTTGGTCAAAAAGCATTAAAATCCAGGAGAAAAATGCGCTTGTATTGAATTAATAAGATAATTTTCCCAATTTAAACATTCTTTTTTCCAGCATTAAAATTTCCCCTTCCAAAACTCGACCAAAAAAACTCCCCTAAAAACTAAAAAAGGAAGGAACCCACTCTCAAAAAAGTAAATACGCACCTGTTTCGCGTGACGCTTGAAGGATTGAAGCGCGCAATAAAATTTACACTTTAGTTTCTAAATCACTTTCTTAATTATTATAATTTGAACAAGATTTAGAATATTTCAACAGTTTTGAATTGTAAAAAATTGGTACTTTTAATTTAAAATAAACATATATCAAAAATTTCAAAGACGATTCACAACTTTCAACAATTTCAGGTTATGTTGCCGGTTTCTACCAGAAATTGGGATATTTTAACTGTTTTGAATTAGGTTAGTGTTTTTCGTCGAAAATTAGTATTTTTAATTTAGAAGAAGTATATTTCAAACATTTTAAAGAGGATTCACAGCTTTGCAACAATTTTAGGTTAAGTTAATGGTTTTGACCGAAAATTGGGATATTTTAAAACAAAAATTATTATAATTTGAACAACATTTAGGATATTTTAACAGTTTGGAATTAGGTTAGGCTTTTTCGTTGAAAATTTGTATTTTTAATTTAAAAGAAATATATTCAAACATTTCAAAGAGGATTCACATATTTTCGACAATTTTAGGTTATGTTGTCGGTTTCTACTAAAAATTGGTATATTTTTAAACAAAAATCATCAAGATTCCCAATTTTCAACAATTTTAAGCTGTATTAGTGTTTTACACAAAAATGGTGATATTTTAATCAAAAATTATTATAATTTTAACAAGATTTAGAATATTTCAACAGGTTTGAATCAGGTTAGTATTTTTTGTCGAAAATTGGTATTTTTAATTTAAAAGAAACAAATGTCAAACATTTCAAAGAGGATTCACCACTTTTTAACACTTTTAGGTTTGAGATGGCGGTTTGTACCTAAAATTGAGATATTTTAAAACAAAAATTATTATAATTTGAACAAGATATAGAATATTTTAACTGTTTTGAATTAAATTAGGTTAGTGTTTTTCGTCGAAAATTGGTATTTTTAACTTAAAAGAAATATATTTCAAACATTTTAAAGAGGATTCACAACTTACAACAATTTTAGGTTATGTTGATAGTTTTAATCGAAAAGTGGGATATTTTAAAACAAAAATCATCAATAACGTTTCTTGGCATTTAATCATCTTTTCATTTATCACATTTTCCTGGAAAATTCGAATTTGCAAATAGAAGCGCTTTAGAAAATTAAAATAATTGAAATCCTTTCTAAAAAACAAGAGAGAATCTCCCAATTGCATTTTTGTTGAAAACTACAATTGGATTTTCACCACTTGAAGTTATTTTGTATAACTCCAATTTGAAATTTTGAAAAATAAATCTACACTTCTGCTTTTAAATACAACAATTTCCGTTTTTTGATTTTGTTCGCGTTTTTTTTTTCTTGAATTTGACATATTTTAAACAAATACCATTGGATTCCCAACTCCAAAGTATTTTAATAAGTTCCTGGATCCCCGTTTCCAGCTCCAAAATATGTTAATAAATTCCTGAATCCCCGTTTCCAACTTTAAAGTATTTTAATAATTTCCTGGATCCCCGTTTCCAACTCCAAAGTATTAAAAAAAATAAAATAAAAATTCATGTCGAACACTTCGAAGAAGATGCACAAGTTTCAACAATTTAAGGTTATGTTGCATTGTATCTGGAATCGGTATTTTAAATAAAAAAGTATTAAAATCCAGGAGAAAAATGCGCGTGTATTTAATTAATAAGATAATTTTCAATTTTCTCAATTCAAAAATTCTTTTTCCAGCATTAAAATTTTCCCTTCCAAAATCTGACAAAAAAAAAACCGCAAAAAATAGAAAAAGGAACCCACTGTCAGAAAAATGAGTAAGTTAGTAATAAACTTAGATTATGTTGTTCTATATCGAAAATTAGCATTTTCGATCAAAAATGAGTATAATTTGAACAAGATATTCATGAGTTTCTGGATCCCCGTTTTCAACTCCAAAGTATTTTGATAAGTTTTTCAATAAGTTTTAATAATAAATTTTAGTAAGTTCCTGGATCACCGTTTCCAGCTCAAAAGTATTTTAATAATCCTGGATTCTCGTTTCCACACTACTTTTTAACAATTTTAGGTTAAGTTGGCGCTTTTACCAAAACTTTGTATTTTAAAACAAAAATTATTATAATTTAAACAAAATTTAGAAGGTTCTAACAGTTTTCAATTAGATTAGGGATTTTTCGTCGAAAATTTGTATTTCTAATTTAAAATAAACATTTCAAACATTTCAAAGAAGATTCAAAACTTTTCAACAATTTTAGGTTATGTTGGCGGTTTTTACCAAAAATTGGTATATTTTGAAACAAAAATCATCAAGATTTCCAACTTTCAACAATCTTAAGCTATCTTAGTATTTTACACAAAAAATTGGAATATTTTAAAACAAAAATTATTATAATTTGAACAAGATATAGAGAATATTTTAACTGTTTTTAATTAAGTTAGTGTTTTTCGTATAAAATTGGTATTTTTAATTTAGAAGAAGTATATTTCAAACATTTTAAAGAGGATTCACAACTTTCAGCAATTTTAGGTTATGTTGACGGTTTTAACCAAAAATTGGGATAGTTTCAGACAAAAATCACCAATAACGTTTCTTAGCATTTAATCAGCTTTTCATTTATTATATTTTCCTGGAAAATTCGAATTTGCAAATGGAAACGCTTTAGAAAATTCAAATAATTGAAATCCTATCTAAAAAACAAGTGAGAATCTCGCAATCGCATTTTTCTTGAAAACTACAATTGCATTTTTACGACTTCAAGTTGTTTTTTATAACTTTTTTATAAGAATTGTGCTTTCAAATACAACAATTTACGTCTTTTGATTACGTTCGCGTTTTTTCTTCTTTTTGAAATTGACATATTACAAACAAAAACCATTAGATTTCCAACTCCAAAGTATTTTAGTAAGTTCCTGGATCCCCGTTTCCAGCTCCAGAATATTTTAACAAATTCCCGAATGCCCGTTTCCAACTTTAAAGTATTTTAATAATTTCCTGGATCCCCGTTTCCAACTCCAAAGTATTAAAAAAAGATTTTAATGAGTTTCTGAATCCCCGTTTCCAACTCCAAAGTATTTATGTTTAAAAACAATTTATTTCGAATACTTTAAAGAAGATGCACAGCAAGTTGCAACAATTTAAGGTTATGTTGCATTGCAGCTGGAATCCGGTATCTTTGGTCAAAAAGCATTAAAATCCAAGAGATAAATGTGCGTGTATTTAATTAACAAGATATATTTTTTTTAATTAAAAAATTATTTTTTCCGGCATTAAAATTTCCCCTTCCAAAACTTGAGAAAAAAAAACTCCCGCAAAAAAAGGAAGGAACCCACTGTCAAAAAAGTAAATACGCACCTGTTTCGCGTGACGATTGAAGGATTTCGCGCGCGATAAAATGCACACTACTCTCTTAATCACCGATCACTCGAGTGACCAAAAAACGAATAAAAGATCCTTGCGTCACTCTTACTCACTCACAATGCCCACAGTCCAGAATCCCTGAAAGCTAGATATTTTTCCACCTTTTTCCTCCCACGTGCGTCACCATTTGAATTCGAGTTCGAAGGAACGAACGAACGATTGCGAACGATTCGATTCGAACTTTCGAAGGTGAAAAAAAAAGAAGATGGTGAGAGCCGAGCCAGAGCAGAGAGCGTGTGCCCCCTTTCGACGCTGGCGCCACCAGCGAGGAATTCCGAAAGCAGAAATTTTTATTTCTCGTGCGCGGAGGAGTAAAGTGTACCAATTTATTGAAAATAATTGCGATTCTCTGAAGCCTCTCGGATACTCGGATCGTGTGAGTAATTTGGACAACGATACTTTAGCATAGAGAATTGAATTTTCAAAGTTCCGAGCCCCCTGCGACCCTCGGCGGCTCTAATCGGCGATGTCCTTTTGTTTATTTGTGTAGTTCTCTCCTCTCTAGGCGCTCTCGGAGCTCAGCCAAGTGAAAAAATGCATGCACTAGTGCTAGTATTAAGAATTTCGCTCGTTCGGGACGATTTCCGTGATTTCGATCGTCCATGTGCGACTGCCGAGTGCGTGACTTGTCGCAACGCTTCGCGATGACCAAATCTCCTTCGTATCTGGAGATTATCAACATTCCAGAGTGTTGACACCTCTGTCAGTGCGCTCGCTCTGCCTTATTCCTTCCTAATTGTCAGTGGGCGCGTACGTTGAGCACGAGTACTTTTTTTTATCTCGTCCGATTTTCCTTTCCTCAACATCGGTCCGGAAATTCTTTTCGACTTTTCTCGATTGCCACGTCGCAATTTTCGTGATGCTGTGCTTTTTCCCCGGATTCTGCAGCTGCTGCAGTTGCCTCTCGATTCGTCACTTCCATTTCATTCGGCTCAGAATGGAGTTCACTCCAAGGTTGAGTATTTTCCCAGATTTCGATTTAAATGGAGGTGCTTTTTGCGTTTCTTGCTATTTAATCGTCTTTGAGTTTAGTGCGTTTTCCTGGAAAAATTTAATTGGCGAATGGAAGGGGTTTGGAAAATTAATATAATTGAAATATTGTGTAAAAAAGTGGTGAGAATCTCGCAATCGCATTTTTCTTGAAAATCTAATTGGATTTTCGTTGTTTTTTGTATCTTAAATTTTGAAAAAATCTACAATTGTGCTTTTAAATACAACAATTTACATTTTTGGATTTTGTTCGCCTTTTTTTATCTATGGAAATTGACATATTTTAAACAAAAATCATTAGATTTCAAAGTTTCACAACTTTTTAACAATTCTAGGTTAGGGGTTTTCTTAAAAAATTAGTGTTTTTAATTTAAAGGAAATATATTTGAAACATTTCAAAGAGGATTCACAACTTTATAACAATTTTAGGTTATATTACCAGTTTTTACCAAAAATTAGGATATTTTAAAACAAAATTTATTATAATTTGAACAAGATTTATAATATTTAGAATATTTTAACAGTTTTGAATTAGGTTAGGGGTTTTCGACGAAAATTGGTATTTGAAAACAAAAATTATTATAATCTGAAAAAGATTTAGAATATTTCAACAGTTTTTAATTAGGTTAGGGTTTTTCGTTGAAAATTGATATTTTTAATTTAAAAGAAATAAATTTCAAAGAGGATTCACCATTTTGCAACAATTTCAGGTTAAGTTGGTGGTGTGTTTGACCAAAAATTGTTATTTTAAAACCAAAATTATCATAATTTAAACAAGATTTAGAATATTTTAACAGTTTTTAATTAATTTAGTGTTTTTCGTTAAAAATTGATATTTTTAATTTAAAAGAAATAAATTTCAAAGAGGATTCACCATTTTGCACAAATTTCAGTTTAAGTTAGTAGTGTGTTTGACCAAAAATTGGTATTTTAAAACCAAAATTATTATAATTCAAACAAGATTTGGAATAATTTAACAGTTTTGAATTAGGCTAGGGTTTGTCATCGAAAAATGGTATTTTTAATTTAAAAGAAATAAATTTCAAAGAGGATTCACCATGGTTAAAGCATCAGACCGGCAATCTGAAAGATCTGGTGTTCAAATCCCAGCGGAGCTAGAGAGATTTTTTTCACAACCTGAACAAAAAAAAAAATTGAAAAAAAAATTAGTGATCAATATTCACGAAATATTGATTATCGACCATGTAGAAAAAAAACATTAACATCATATTATTCAGGTTATTCACTGGTCAAAAAACTATAACATCAAATAAGTAAAATGATGAATCTTCAACTAGAATAGTTGAATCTTAAACCAAAAAGAGACATTTTCAGCCAAGAAAATTAATTTTCTACCAAAAAAGTGGAATTTTGAACAAAGTACACAGTAATGAATTTTCAAGAAAGTAGTCCAACCAAAAATCATGAATTCTAAGTGAGAAATGTAATAGTTGATATTTCAAAAAAGAAAACCGAATTTGCAACAAAAAAACAAATTTTTAACCGAATAGAATGCTTTGCTAAAAAAATGGTTGAATTTTGAACGAAATAATTTAGTATCTAACCAAAAAAGATAAATTCCTAACTAAAGATGGTCGGATTAATGAATTATTGGAAAACTTGATTAATGAAAATTAATTTCCAAAAAAAAAAAAAAAAAAAATGTGAACAAAATAGTAAAATCCAGTTATATAAAGCTACTTTTATAACTGTAAATACATTGGTATTTAATTTAATATTACAAATTTTTTAAAATTTAGACACGCTCTCGAGAAAATTGCCTGACTTTAAAAAAATCCCTAACATTTCTAGGTTTTTCCAGGTATATGAAAATTCTCTGACAATTCCAGGCTTTTCAGTTTAGTAGGCAGTAGACACCCTGTGTTTACGTGTAATTATTAAATAATTTTGATAATGAATCAGGATCATTTCAAACAAATGAGTATCACTCTGCTGCGAGTCAATTTGATCCAACTTCAAGATCAAAGTAATATACCAGGATTTTCTGTATTTAAAAAAGAAGTCTCGCGTAATTAAATTATAAAAAACTTGTTATCATCGAAGTAGCCTTTGGTTGTCCCAACAAACCTTTGAGTAACTCAGCTTTAATATAATTGTTGAATATCAATTAAAAGTTTATTGGTTCAACAAAAAGTTTTTTGGGACACTGACAAATTTTGGTTGCTTCTATAGCAAAAACAATCAAAAAAATTATTTACATCTTATGTTTACGTTTTCTTTGAAGGTTTACTTAACACGCGATGGACGGTATGTGCCGCCGGAGGGACATTATCACTATAATAATCCCAAGGCTGTAGACACGACCTACATCATTAGAAGACCAGTTGGACATGAAACCAGGCAGAAGACAACAGATAATTACGTCGGTTATAAATCATATAATTTCTACAAACCACAGACTGATGCTTATAGAAGCTACCCTGACAATGTTCCACTGCCACCAACGAATAATAATTATAAGCCTATCATCACACCTTTGGTCTTCCCTTCGACAAATGAATTGTTCAAGCAATCGTATTATCCATCTTGGACTGTTGTCTACGACTGGAACACCTTTTATGACCGTTTAAACGAATATTACAACAAAATCGCCATAATTAATTCGCAGCAGGTTGGTGAATTTAATTTTTACAGCCACAGAATTATAAGCTGAACTGTTTTTTAAAACAATGAACTGTCCATAGGACCTATTGTAGAACGTACATTGAACTTCCGATATAAGACCGGTTTCGGTCATGGCTTGCCTTGGCAATAATCCTAAATAGGGGGAATCCAAACGTAAATAGGCAGGTCCGCATTAACTATTTCTGTTGGATTTGGACGCATGACGCAATATGATGCAACTAACGCGTTAAGAGTGAGGCCCTTGAGCTGTTTGTCACGCTTGACTGAACACATCCTCTCTTTCGGCCCCGCGGTTCCTCTCAGCACAAAACTACGGAGGCAATCAGTTTTATGAATATCGTAAATCGGGGGGTCTTATATATGGAGCTGAGTGTATACGGATAAAATCTGTCTATAAAAAAGTCACGATTTCCATAAATAATTTGCGAACTTTGAGAAAGAATTGACGAATTCGATGCGAAAATTAAAAAACGCTTCATCGCTTTTTTGCTTGAATAATTACCAAAATATTATGAAAAAGGTCATTTTTAACCAAGGCAACTGAATTTTCAACCGAACAGTTATTATTAAATTTTCGACCATCTAAGATCTAAGAAAGTCTAAAAAATCTAAGAAGTCGAAAGTTAAAAAAAGAATTGACTTTTAATCCCGCAAAGATCAATTTTCAACAAAAAAGGTATAATTATCAATAAAGAGAGACGAAATTTTTAACATAAAAGTGTAATTTTTCCTTCACCATAGAGGAAGCTTTGTAATGGTAACATTTTCCAAAAAATTTAAATTCAGTTCATTAAACCTTCCTTAATTTGAAAATGTCTAATACAATGTTCTAAGCGTATGTATGTGTGTGGATGTGTGTGTGTGTGTGAATGTGTGGATGTCACACTTTTTTGTGAACGCGATAACTTGAAAACGTTTTTTTGTAATAAAACTTTTGTCATTAAAATGATTCAAAGTTGATGCAAGAATATAAAAGATTCCTTGTATGAGACGAATCGATTGACCTGCAATATTAATGAATTATACTAAAGAGTACGGAAGTTATCGTCATTCATATTATATTTAAAATCGATTTTTATAGTAAACATTTTTTCATTCTCATAATTTAAGGTTGATATGAGAATATAAAAGATGAGTTGATTCAAAACGAATCGATTGACCTATAATATTGATACATTTTCTTCAAGAGTAAGAAAGCTACGGTAATGCATAATATTTGAAAATACGGTTTTTTACAGCAAAACTTTTTTCTTTAACATAATTCAAAGTTGATGCGAGAACAAAAAAGATTCCTCGGTTCGACACGAATCGATTGACCTATAACATTAATACATATTATTAAAGAGTAAGGAAGTTATGGTCATTTATACTATATAAAAAATCGATTTTTATAGTAAAAATTTTGTCATTCTTATAATTTAAAGTTGATGTAATGATTGAAAAGATGTGTTGATTCGAGACGAATCGATTGACTTGTTATATTGATACATTTTATTGAACAGTAAGGAAGCTATGGTAATGCATAATATTTGAAAAAACAATTTTTTATAGTAATTTTTTTTTCATTTACATAATCCAAAATTTATGCATTCACGGAAAATATTCCATGATTCGATGGAAATCGATTCACCTATAATATTGATACATTTTATTGAGGAGTAAGGAAGCTACGGCAATGCATAACATTTGAAAAAACGGTTTTTTATAGTAAAACTTTTTTCACTAACATAATTCAAAATTGATGCCAGAACGAAAAAGATTCCTTGATTCGAGGCAAATCGATTGACCTATAATATTAATACACTTTATTGAAGAGTAACCAAGTTATGCTCATTTATAATATATGAAAGATTTGTTAGAAAAACTTTTTTCATCGACATAATTCAATGTGGATGCATTGACCATCCGTTCCCTTTTCCAGCTCGAAAAATTACCATATCAAATACAAAATTTGAATTGCTTGATTTGTCATTGTAGTTTAAAAATGGTTTGTATTATTTTGTAATTTTGTATTTTTTGTACATTTGTATTTTTTTGTACATTTGTATTTTTAAACTGATCGAATTGAAAACTTTAGTTTATCTATTATCTAAAAAATCACTAATAATTCCTCTATGAGGAAGCAAATGCATTTGCTAACGGAAAGCAAAGTGCTCGTGAAATGTGCACCATATACTATAAATACAAACAAAGTGGAAACACTCGAGATCGAATTCCCAGCAAGTTTAACCAAATAGTTGAATTTAAAAAAAAAAGATAAATCTTCTATCCAAAAAGACGAATGTTCAACAAAACAATTACATTTTCGATAAAAAAATATTACTTTTGCACAAAATAGTTAAATTTTCAATTATATAATTAACTTTTATACCAAATAATAAAATGTTCAACCGATAAACATGAATTCTGAACCAAAAATATAATAGTAGACTTTTCAAAAAAATTATTAGTTTTCAGCAAAAAATAGATACATTTTCTTATTAGGATTTACTAATTCAGTTCGCAGTTAAGCAAAAAAAAGAAAAAGGTGACGTTTCTGAAAAATTAAGGGAAAAAGGGGCTAAGAGGGGAATGGAGGAAAGAGTGTGAATGAAAGTTAATACATATATTATTTAAATTTCCTTTTTTTTATATACAATCTAAAATGAGATGGATTAAAATGACTAAAGTGGCCTTTTCCTTTTGAAAAAGTGCCTACAGTAACTTCCTTTTTAAAAAGAGGTAAAAAAAGTGACTAAAAGTCATGTAAGTGACTGTGTGGCAGCCCTGTCTATACAGTATAAAAATTGCGAGTGGATATCTCGAATTTTTTTTTTAAACTAATAAATCCCAGTTCAAATTGTCAAAAAAAATCAATTTCAGAGCAATGAATATTCATAGCCCAATATAGAAAAATTAGAATTTTCCCCCACTCTGAAATTAAATTTTTTTTCAAATATTCCTTGTTGGTCCTAGGAAGTTGTAAATGTTCCAAAAGTGGGATTTGGAACAAAGTGAATCCATATAAACACTTTTAGAAAGAAAAAATTTATTTTCAGAGTTGAATATTCGTTTTTTTTTAAATTACATTTTTGTTCAACTGAAAATTACACTATTCCAGATGAAAATTCATCTCTTTGATTGAAAATTAAACTATTTTTGGGTAAAAGTTAATTCTTTTTGGTTGAAAATTGTACTATTGTATTTTGGGTTGAAGATGCATCTGTTTTGGTGAAAATGTCAATTATTTAGTTGAAAATTTTTAGTTTAAAAGTTCAATAATTTGGTTAAATTTTTTTTTCCTCTTGACTGAAAAATATTTCTTGATTAAAAACTCAACACTTTTGATCAAACTTCGTATTTTTGTTTTTGAAAATTCAGCTCTTTTTGTTAAACATTAATTCGGTTTGTTAAATGATTTAACTATTTGGTTGAAAATGAACTTTTTTATTAAGGATTTATATTCACGGGTTGAAAATTTAACTGTTTTGTAAAAACTTCGTCTTTTTGTGTTGAAAATTCAACTACTTTGTTGAAAATTCGAATAATTAGCTGAAATTTCAACAATCATGTTGAAAATTCTTTTCTTTTTCGGGTTAAAAATTGATTTTTTTTTCTACTGAAAATTAAAATATTCCTTTTTTGGTTAAAAATTTATCTTTTTCAGTTAAAAATTCAACTACATGATTGAAAGTTGAACTATTTTGCTGAAAATTAATTTTTTTTATGGAAATTTATGATTTTAGTTGAAAATTCATCTCTTTTGGTAGAAATTTCATTTTCGTGGTTAAAAAACTATTTTTAGTTGAAAATTAATTTTTTTCGGTTGAAAAATCTACTATTATATTTTTGGCTGAGAAGTAATACTTTTTAACAAAAATTTATTATATGGTTAAAAATTAACATTTTTGTAAAAAATTTAACTGTCTTGTAGCGAATTTGCTTTTTTGGCATAAGAATTCGAAAATTTGGTTAAAATTGTGTTTTGTCTTGACTGAAGAATCTTTCTTGGTAGAAAACTCAACACTTTTAATGAAAATTGGACTTTTTGGTCTAAGAATGCATATATTTTGGTTGAACTGTCCTTTCTTAAAAATCCTTCTTTTGGTTGGAAATTCATCAATTTAGTTTGAAAATTAATCTCTTTGGTTGAAAATTAAACTATTGTTTGAAAAGTTGTTTTCTTTTTTTGTTAAAAATGAATTTCATTAACTGCAAAAACTATTCTATTTTTGATGAAAAATCCCACTATTTGGTTAAAAATTCGTCTTTTTTGGTTGATGATTCATTATTTTAGTTCAAAGTTCATATGTTTGGTAAAAAATCTAACTATATGATTGAAAATTCCTTTTTTTCTAAAAATTCAACTATTTTGTTCAAAATTGATCTTTCTGAGTTGAAAATTCTGTGTTTCCTAAAAAATTTTCTGTCCAATTTAGAAATTTGTAAATCTCCCAGAAGTGAGAGTCGAAACTAGGTGAATCTGAAGAAACACTTATAGAAAGAAAAAAGTTGATTTTAATAGCCATAGAAATTTACAACCTAATAAGTCAAATTCAAACCACCATCCTAAATAAAAGGTATAGCAATTGCAAATCGGCGGGTATGAATAAAGTTGTGTAAAAATGAATTTTTGATCCAAAAAAGTGGATAATTTTTATCTGATGATAATCAAAATGATATACAACAATTTTATATCCTGGAGTTTACTGTGATCGTTGCGCAAACTGAAGAAATATTATATATTTTCTTGTTCCTTTGGAGGGAGTAATTTTAGCACCTCCAGAAACTTTTTATCCATATTCCAAATTAAAAGAGGAATATTTCTGTTTTTCGATACCGTTCGAGCTGCAAATTTGACTTAAGCTAGCATCATATTATAATAAATTGCTTAATGAAATGAACTACTTGAGAGTGTGTTCATTATAAACAATGTATGTACTCTCTTTCACCATTCTTCAAGTGTTTCTTGCTGAGAACCGTTATAGAGTTTCTATCGTAAGATGTTACGTCTGAGTCTGAATGCAAATGAAAGTGCAATCTGAGATGAAAGATTCACTTGCTACTGCATGCTCCTCTGAACACGTGGTATGCAAACACATTACGACAGGTTGCTCGATGCCGCACTTTCATTGGTAGTAAATTTTAAATTAAGATCGGTTATCACATCCAGGGTAAAAATAACTAAATCTGCATTTGAAAGTTAAAAAAATGCGGGTGATCAAAGATTTTTATGATTGAATTGAATGTAATTCTTTTTTGCAGATTGTCACAGATTACAACCAATTTTGGACCGACTATCATAAACGATCGCAAAGATATAGCAGTAGAAGTGAGTATATCATGGTTTATTAGATGTAAAATTATTAAACAACAATGAATCTTCTTGTAGGTTGACTTAAATTTCTGAGAATTCATTAAATAGACCCTTATTTTTGCACTAATTTCTAACTTGACTACTTTGTTTGTGAAGATGCATACATCATTAGGCGTGCGAGTTTTTAATGAATGGTGTGCTACCAGTTCCCAACTCGGAAAAGAAATTGCAAAACGTTATTTTTCGAATGTCAAATGGCTGATGATTTTCTCATAAGATATATTGGAACGATTACGATTGGATAGATGTTCGGACGTTCGATAGTCCATTCATCTCTGATCTTCATAGAAACTTTCTCTTTCTCTTTACGGCGGATAGTGCTAATATTTTTTCAGAAATTGCATCTTAGATCGTCTCGTGTGAGAGAGCTTGTTAAGATAAATTTTATTGATTATAAGATAGGAAATGGGATATTATGTTCAAATGTAATACATGTGTACTTGTTTCAGATGTTTCATAATTGCACTGAATGGTCAATGACTTCTTCTCTCTGTCCTTCCGGGACAGTTTTCACTAACATCTACAAGCGTCTGCAATTATCCTCAACATAAGAATAATTGGGTCGATCTAATAAATTGTAATCAGTATTATCAGTCAAATTTATCGACAAATTGATCAAACTTGCTATGATTGCGTTATTTAGGCATACATGCTGATGATTTCCCTATTATATTTAACACGGAAGGAACGTCGTAAAATTATATATGTGGGATAACACTACGAAGAGGTAATGACATAATGAGTTATTTTTGTTCTGTCATATTGATATCAAATAAATCAAAGCACTTGCAACACGGGATTCAGTATTTCTACTTGTTGGAAATATTGTTTTATGTGTTACGAAGATATTTATTAACTCATTAGTTTTATAAACTGAAACAAAATTTAGGAACTTAATGAAACGTCTTGTTTCGACTATGAAATTATGTAAATATAATATGAGAACTTTGGTAGTTGTTTGCTTTAATGACTTTTCCGAATTTTTGATTAAATGATTTAAAACCTTTTGAAAAATCTTCTTTCTAGCCCAAAAGTAAAATATAATATTCGGGAGAGACCCAAAAAGTTCCATATTAAAAAAAAAGAAAATCTGTAATAATCACGTTCAGAATGATTACGATCATAACCTTGAAAATATTCGCAAATGACATTATCGAATTTCCAAAAATAGCAATTGTTGGTAGTTTTTTCAGCTGAAAAAGGGAAGGAAGAAGTTCTGTCACACCCTACACTTTTTCCAGCTCGAAAAATTGCCATATTACATACAAGAAATATTTATAAACATCTAAGATTTATTAAGAAACAAAATTTATTTAACATATTTTAATTTTTATGTTAACTATAGAAATTTTCACTATTCTGATGTTTTAAAATTTATTAAAATAATTAAAATATATTATTATTTAACAAAAATGAAATCTTTAATCGATTCACATTTCATTTGATATGAAACATTTGTTTTTATATTATTTCAGTCTGAAATTTGTTTAAAAAAATAGTAGCAAAAAATTGTGGGTTATTTTTGTGTTTTTTCTGCAGAAAAATAATTTTTTTTGTAATTAAAATGATAATTTTTGAGCTGGAAAAAGGAACAAGAAGTTCTGTCACACTCTATCACTTTTCCAGCTGGAAAAATTGCCTTATTAAATACAAGCAATTTTTATAAACACTTATGATTTATTAAGGAACAAAATTTATTTATCATATTATAATTTTTATGTTGAATATAGAAAATTTCAATATGTTGATATTTCAAATTAAAAAAAAAATTAGTGAAATTCATTAAAATAAATATTATATAATTAAGGGTGTGCAAAAAGCTCGAAACTTCGAGTCGAGTCGAGACGACTTTTTTCGAGTCGAGTCGAGCTGAGCTCAAGCATGCTCGAAATTTTGAGTTCTCGAAATTTTCGAGCTGCTCGAAAGTTTAGGGTTCTCGAAGCTTTTGAAATTCACAAGAATTTCTTCAAACCCGGCACTAGGGGGTTCTTCGAATTGCTAACAGTATTTTTAGAATCAAAAGTAAGAATTCGAGATATTTTATCGAAAACAGCCATTAGTTTTTTAGAATTTCAATAAATTGACAAATGCTCCTGATCAAAAATTTAGTTGAAATTTTGAAGAAATTTATTATATTCAGAAATGTCGCCAGTTTGTTGAATTTTTACAGAATTTGGTCATCGTTTTGGATAAAAAATCTGGAATTTTTATTTCAAAATCGCTTTTAGCAATTCGAAAAACCTCGTAGTATCGGGTTTGAACAAATTCTTGTTAATATCAAAAGTTTCTAGAAACTGAAACTTTCGAGCAGCTCGAAACTTTCGAGTAGCTCGAAAGTATTCGAGTACTCCGAAGTTTCGAGTTCTCGAAGACATCCGAGAACTTGAAAGTTTCGAGTTCTCGAAGACATTCGAGTGCTCGGAAAGTTTCGAGCTTTCTGGAAAGCTCGATCTCGACTCGACAAATATTAAATGTAGGCATAAAAGGATAAAGCACGTTATCTTCAATTGAAAAGTATAAGTTATTTACATATTAATAATAAGAAACTCCATATAAATTTGATTAATGAAATTTCTACTTGTTAACATTTAGTTAGTTGAGTTGGTTAGAAAATACATAATTGTGTATTATTTGGAACACTTGAAAACAAAACTTTTGTACAATTATATGTAGCACACTCTAGTTTGAATAAAAATTATTATTATCATTATTATTTACAGAAGTTTCCTTATTATAGCAGGAAAATTCTAGATTATTTTTTATTGACCAACTATGAATCTGCATGTGTAATAATCAGACACCGTACTTTTTATATTTTTTTAACATTTAAAAACACAAAAAATACATGTGTTTGAAAATACCTGTATTTTGTTCAAACTTTTTCTTTTGTGGTAGAAAATTGATCTTCTTGGTGACTAATTCACCTTTTTGGTTTAAAATTAATGTATTTTGTTATAAAACTAATCTTTTTGATAGAAAATTAATCTTTTTGGTAGAAAATTCATTTGTTTGTTTGAAAACTAAACTATTTCGTTAGAAATTTATTTTATTTTATCAAAACTTATTGCTTCACATTAAAATTGAACAAACTCTCCTTTTTGTTAAAAGTTTATATTTTCTAGTTGAAAATTCATCTATTTTATTGAAGATTTGTCTTTTTTTGATAAAAAATTCATCTTGTGGGTTGAAAATTCAATTATTTGGTTGAAAATTTATTTCTTTGGTTCACCATGCATCATTTTAGTTAAAATTTCATTTTTTTTATTAAAAATTTAACCAATTTCGTTGAAAATTCGTTTTTTTTTGTTATTCGAAATTAATTTTTTTTACCTAAAATTTAACTATTCCATTTCTCGTCGAATTTTTTTTGATAGGCATTTAATCTTTTTGGTAGAAAATTTATTTGTTTGGTTGAAAATTCAACGATTTTGTTCAAAATTTATTTTATTTCGTTAGAAACTGATTTCTCTAACTTAAGATTGAAGTATTCTATATTTTTTGGAAAAATTTAACTTTTTTAGTTGGTTAAAAATTTAACAAATTTTTGTGAAAATTTTTTTTTTAAATAATTTGTTTTACTAATCTATCATCAAATTAATAAACTTTAATATATGTAATTCTGTTCGCCATTGAAAAATGAAGAGATTTTTCTATATTAAAGTAATTTTACTGTTGATATATAGGATTTATAACAGCCTGACGTTAATTTTGCAATTAAAATTGAAAAGCTTAAATTGTGAAAAGTATGAATAATAATTCAAAATTTTTCATTATTAAACTATCCAAATTTACCTGAAATAATTAAAATTTTAAAGACATAAAGTGTAAAAAAAGTTTTATTATCACAATTTTCAGCAACTAATTTTGCTCTATCCATAATGTTTGGCATTCAAAACTGTTTTTTATCTTGAACGTTTTTTCACAATAATTTAATTTTAAATGTTTATAACTAAAACTTTTTTCATTTCGATTCGTCAAAATGACGGTGAATTTAATTTTCAAATTCAGAAAAGTTTGTCTTAACAATTTTAATGGTAAACTACAATTTTTTAAATGTCATAATAATTTATAATTGAGAAATTCCAGAAGCTCTTACTTTCAAACATTTAATTTAGTGTCTAATTTCAAGTTGTCAAATTTTAATCGCTTGGAATTGAAAATTATTAAGTTTCAAATGTTTACAATTTCAAATTATTCAATTTTGAAGGCTTTTAATCGGAAATATTACAATTTCAATTCCTTCGAATTTTAAATCTAATTCTTAAAGTTTGATTCTGAAAATATTCAATTTTAAACATTTCGGAATCGTCCTATTTTCGAAATTTTTACCTGAAATCACATAATTTGACATTCTTCAATTCAAAATTCCAAAATTTACTACACTCAGAAAAAAAGAATTTTCTTCAAGCAAAAAAACTGTTTTCTTGTATATAAATGAAAATTTGGTTGAATCAAAAAATTTCAATTGATTCAAGAAAATATTTTATTTACCTAATCATATCTTTTTAAAGGGATGAATCAAATATTCTATCCACCAAAAGACTTAGTTAAAATAACTAAAAAAATTTGGGACAAAAATATCTGCTTCAATAAACTAAATATTGTGTTGATTGAACTAAATCATTTTCTGACTGTAAACTACGAAAATAATTAATTTAAAATAAAATAGAGTATTCTATAATTATAGTATTGTGTAATTATTGAATAAATGTTTTTGAAATGAGGAATTCTAAATTAAAGTATAATTAATATTCAATAATTTATTGATAATCCTTGAAATTCCATAATTGCGAATTTATTTTAAATTGAAAGCCATAACAGTCGATAGCTTCTAAAAAATTGTTCCAAATTGAATAATTTCTGACTTATATGTTAAAAATGTTCAAACATTCAGTTTTATGATTGAAACGCACGAACTAGATTAAAATTAATAAATTTAATTTGAAAATATTTTATAATTATTGTCTGTTTTCAAAAATCAAAATTTGAGCTACATAATTTTGATATGTTTTTTTATGTTGAATCCAACGACCGTCTTGCATTTGAAATATCTCATATGGTTCTTAGGACAATCTCCAAAGGCTTTGAAAATGCGAAAAAATGAAGTTTTATGGAAAATGTTATACTGAGTCACATATTTAATTTTTTTTATATACATTTAAGCGACATTAAGTGTTTGAAATTGAAACTCTCATATAATTGAATAAATCCAAATTCGACTTGTAATTTACTGTACTTTATCATCAAAATACATTCCAACCAAGATATAAAATAAAGTATAAAAAAATCGTGATAGCTTTCGTGATATCTCGGGGAAAATTCCAATCTCTCGTAAATAAAAAGATCCTTGAAAAATCGCGTGATTGAATAAAAATAATGTTACTCGTGAAATGTACATCGCAGATCGATAAATCGTATGCTCGTATATATTCGAAGTATTCGATGCTGCCTACGCGATACCCGAACGATGAGAGGGAAGAAAGCGTCCGGTATCTTTGTGGTTCTGGTTCGTTAGGGGAGAAAACAACAACTGTCCATGCAATATGCAACAATACGATGCAACGACGCTAGATTCAGGCCCAGTCCCTTTGTCTTTATCGTTTGCGTTTCTTTCAGGAACCGTTGTACGGCTGCTCCGCTGCCCCGCAGCACCACTACCCCGCAGCACCGCTTCCCCGCAGCACAGCTACTCCGCTGCCCCGCAGCACAACTACTCCGCTACCCCGCAGCACCACTACCCCGCAGCACATCTAGTCCGCTGCCCCGCTACACCGCTGCACTGTTGCGCCCATGAGTATACCACCGTATGCTCCATTCCGCGTCTTGTCTATGATTTATCTTGATCGCTCGCTCCCGGTAGAATTTCAAAGACAGTTCCCTCACCCTCCCCTATTTTATCCAACCTCCACTATCCGCCTCCACCTCTCTCTCTCTCTCTTTCTTTCTCTTTCTCTTTCTATATCGACGCATATGAAAATGTATCCGCGAAGAAACCGGCATTGTCTGCCATTTCTGGCGGACGAGGGTCTATTGAAATGTGGGAAGGCTCTCGTGGATATCTGCAGCATACATGATACTTTTATGTGTACTTATACGGCATTGCACGCACATAAATCAAAGACCCGGTGTATTAAGATTGAGATATACATTTTCCCGAAAAAAAATAATAATAAATAAACATAAATAAAAGGGTTCTGCGAGTCGCATGAAAGGCACGTCGCATGCTCAGTGACTCTATTAACATGTATCAAGCTCTCCTCTGGTTAGTCTTTAGAGGAACTAATGGGCAGTCTATGTCTCAGGTCGTTAATTATGATCATCTGAATTAAGACCTCGTTAAACTTATCAAATGGGGTTATAATTAATTGCGTGGTAAAAAACACAATGTTGCTGGGATGAAGATATCCTTTGATGGAGTAATAAAAGACAAGGTGTGGGTAGATTCTTCATTTGGGTTAAGGTGGGAGAGGAAATGGATATTTAAATTCGGATTGAAAATTAATTTGCTATAATGAAGTGTATAAAGAAGTGGTTGGTTGAACGAGCAAACCCCCCAGATGTTCTGAATTTCGAAAATTAATTATTTGAATTTTAAACATCCATTCAACTTTTTGTATGCTACAAGTAATTTATTCTGAAAATTTGAGTCCCATGAAAAGAAATAATCCTGCTTTCGGAAGTGCAGAGCAATTTTGAATGGCGAAGAGCTCAAAATTGGTAATCGAATTCAAAAGACTACATATTTATTTTAAAACTGGCCAAAATATTGAAAATTCACGATTATTTTTGTTTCAAACACCCTTGAAATCTAAGAAAATAATATTAAAAACTTGGCAAAATCACAAATCTCTCGGCAAAATATAACCTTTAAAATCAGAACAGCATACTGAAAAACACTTCATTTTTCACTGAATTGTAACCAAAAATATATACATAGGGTTGTCAAAAGTTCAAGCTTGTCAAGAAATTGCGGCAATCTTTCTGAAAATATTGAAAATATATTTTGGTGAAAACTCCATCTTTATTTTTTTTTTGCAAAATTGATATTTGACTAGAGGAGAAATTTTTACAGTTTCATATGGCTCAAACTGTATTTTCATATCTGTTAAATTTGTAGTAAAAATAATAATTTTCAGAAAAAAAAAAAAAATCGAATTTTCAACCGAATAGTTAAATTTTTAACCAAGAAGAATCATTTGTAACTGAAATGATGAATCTTCAACTGAAATAATTCAATTTCCAGTTGATACATGAATTTTGAATCGTAAGACAAAGAGTTTGAAAAAAGTTAAATTTATGAGCAAAGAAATAAATTATTAACTAAAGTGAAGATTCTACAACTAAAAAAATGACTTTTTAACAACAATTATTAAATTTTCTGCGAAGTATATTACTTTCTACTGAAATGAGATGAATTCTCAACGAAAAATGTAACAGTTGATATTTGAAAATTATTATATTTTTACTTTAAATAAAAAACAGTTGAGATTAAACAAAAAAGACGATTTTTCACAAAATAGTTGAATTTTCAACCAAAAACGTGAATTTTCAACCAAGAATAATTATTTTCCACCGAAAAAGATGAATTTTCGACAAAGTACATGGATTTTCAATCATACAGTTGAATTTCCAACCAAAAAAATTACTTCCACAAAATTGTTGAATTTTCTACGAAGTATATAAATTTTTTATCCAATAATTACATTTGTAACCTAAAACTATTCTATCAAAAAAGGCATTTTCAACCAACCACTTGAATGTGAAACTGAAAAAGATGAATTGTCAGCCAAATAGTTGAATTATCAACTAAAAAATGTCAGTTCTCAACCAACAATTGAACGGCTATATTTTTAATGAAAAAATTAATTTTCTACCAAAAAATACGATTTTTTCAAAATAAATGCATTTTCAATCAAGAGATGAATTTTTGAGCAAGAACATTTATTTTCTATCAAAAATGACGAATTTAAAAAAAAAATACATAGATTTTTTACCTAATAGTTGAATTTTTAACTCAAAAAGATAAATTAACCCTAAAAATTGGAATAGTTAAATTTTTAGTTCAACAAGTTAATATTGAACCAAAAAAAAAAAGAAAACAAATTTTAAGAATATAGTCTAATTTTCAATCGAATGATTTTTAACTAAAATCAAGACTCTTCTTCCAGAAACATTAATTTTGACAAAAAAGCTTAACTATCCGCCAAGTAATTCAATTTTCAAATTAAATTGCAAAGTTTAATTTTTGGTTGAAAAAATTAATCTTCAGCCAAAAAAACACGACAAATTTTTAACAAGACCAGTTGAATTTGTAACCAAAGAGAAGAATTTTCTAAGAAAATAGTCGAATTTTCAACTCAAAAAGACAAATTTCGAACAAAACAAAAAAAAACAGTCAAATTATGAACCAAAAAATTAATTTTTAATAAAACTGTTAAATTTCCTTAAAGTAGAATAATTTTTCACAATATAGTTGAATTTTGAACTAAAATTATGAATTTTGAACGGCGATTGATTTTCTATAATGAAAAACCAAATTATCAACGTGAATTACTTTGAATTATCCAAATCACTCTGGATTACTTCGGATTCTAAGTGGATTACCCTGGACCAGAACTGTATTTCATTCATGGATTACAAATATATTTCCTTGAAATACAATTGGATTACTTTGGATTACAAGTTGATAACTTCAGATTACAAGTGTATTACTTTGGAATACCGGAATTTCTTCGAAGTATTTTAATTATAGCGGATTACGAATGGATTACCCTGAATTAAGCTGGATTACTTTGATTACCTCGGATTAACAGTTCGGGTAATCGAGTGGTCCAGCGGATCACCAGAGTTGTTTTCCCCGCGATTTAATGTTAAAGTTACTTATTATCATGGTATATAAAAGTTTAAAAAGACTAATAAATACTTCTGATTTGCTTTAATTTCATTTTAAATGTTAGAATTTAATTGTTTCTCAGTTCTGTAAAGTACATAATTGTTACATCATAGAAAAAAACTAGAGCTACAAAATGTTGCAGGTAATCGTTCAAGCCAGGTAATAGTCATCTGATTACACCAAACTGAGGTAAACTTTCCGTGGAAAGTTTATCTAAGTTTGGTCTACCCGCCACATGTTTACCCTGCTTAATTGATTTCCTGCAACTTTTCGTACCCTCAGATTTTTCTGTGACTTTTCTGCACTCTTGCACTCAAAAAATCAAATTTAAAATAAAAAATCATTCATCAATTAGTTGATGTGACAAATAAGATCCGAAAACAATAATGAGTATAACAGTAAATAATCCAAATTTCTACAAATTAGGCTGCAGCCGACTTTGACAAAATGAAATGGAATCACCCTATTCACCTCTGATTTACTCTGAAATTGATTAGAATGATTATTTAGTTATTACCAGTATAACTATACATTCTCAAAGATGATATCTCGTTTTCGGTAAGTTTCGGAAAAGACATGCGGTTCTAATTTACTTTTTATTTGAGACCCTGAGTCCTTGACAGCATAAATATGAGGTGAAAAATCAGGCCTACATTTAAGAGAATATGTATTGAAGGTAAAATCAATGCGGGCCATTACGGTAACTCATAGTCGTCCATGTCGTTCGCCATACGGACGGAATTTAAGATCCGTAGATAGGACCAGAGCAGATGCCCATTAGTAGACATTTTGTGTGGTCCACCAAGCATAAGTGACGCTCCTATGCAAATTCGATACTACCTCAATAAATACTGAAATGGTCGTTGAGAAGGTAAACCGCGCAGAACAGGAGCATGGGTTTTGCATTAATTCTAGGTAACTCCCTGCATATTTTTTCAACACTAGGGTGAAAGAAATTCACACCGGATCAGCCTGAATAATGTCGCACATTTGAAACCCTGTGTGAGGACGAGTTTGTTGAATCAAGGAACATGGCGTCCTGCTTCACAGTGATACATTTTTTAAAAAGGTCATTCATTCTTTAGTGCATCCTTCAACAAGAAGTGAAAATCGTAATCTTTTACTAGAAACTAATTAAATCTTTCATCTATTCAAGGTGATCGTAAAAGTTCATTTTTAAAATTCCCTGACTTTTCCCTGACTCAGTTTTCATTTTCCCTGCCCATTAATGTTAAAAGAGCAAAATTCTACGGGGTAAAGTTGGATATGATAGGGGGAAAATAGGCTATAGTAGGGGATATAGTCTAAGAGCCAGCGACACTGGACCTTACGTCATCGGGGATATTGATAAAAAATTAGAAATGATAGTTCGCATGTAGGGTAATAACGAACCGCCTTGCTGACCAAGTAAATCCCTAACCCACGTACCTCAATTAACCAATGAAAAATTAATTTCTCCTCAAAATAAGCATAATCGCGGAATTAAAAAAAAACTAAATCACGTGATTGGCGACATCGAGCACTCATTGGAAATATGTGTGCCTGCCCTTAATCGCTGACCAATCCCTGTTGACCGGGCGCAAATGGTATTAGTTTCGTCCTTGAAATTTCGTCATGACGGATATGAAATTTGTTTTTAATGTAGGGCTGAGTACCCACAACACGAATAAATATGTGTGTCTTGAAATTTCTAGAACCCGGTATCATGTTCACAGGAGTTATCATGTTGAGGGAAAATTAATTTTTCAATGATTAATTAAGGTACGTGGGTTAGGATTTGCTTGGTTAGCATGGCGGTTCGTTATTACTCATATTGCAAACTATTATTCCTAATTTTTTATCAATATATGCGTTGACGCAAGCTCCAGTGTCCCTGGCTCTTAGACTAATAAGATCGGTCTCTGACCTTTCCCTGATTTCCTTGTTTTCCCTGACCCGCGGCAACCCTTTGAATCTAACGTTCAGACAACTTTTAATGATGCTAAGAAAGTGAAAAGTTTGAACTTATACGAAAATGAAAAAATACTGAACTGAAGGCAAATTTAAACTTTTCAGGGGCCAAGAGCTCTTACTGCGGCGAGCTTTTTGATCTCAACTTGGACATGCTGCCCCGTAGAGCGAATGGCAATTTTCGGCTTGGTAAATATATGGAAGGAATAAAAACGCACCGAGGGGCGCCACTTTCGAATCAAGCTGAAACTCAATGCTTCTTGACGTAACAGAGCCACCGGAATTGGATATCGTAATTAAATATTGGGACAACCGGTCTGATAAATGAAGTTGTTAAGCTAATTCGAGTTTTATGGTAATTTACCATCACTCAAATAATTATAATTGAACACCAAATTTATCGTCACTTTTTCACGCACTTTTTATGATCTGGTACATAAACATAAACGATTTCTCACTCTGAAACGTTATGATTTAATCATATTTTATGATTTCAATAATATGTTCATTTTTTAAATGTCTATTTTGTGTTTATCATCTACTGGCTTACTTTGATTTGCTACAAAAAATGTCATATAAAGGTCACTTTCCGTTTCCCTTGTTATCACTTCGCGAATATTTATTGAATTGTTTGAAAATTTTGTAAATTTCTTCTTCCTGATAATATCAAACAAAAGCATAATAATGACATAATTCCTTGTTATCTGCTTACAATTTACTAATACTGAGAAGGATTTTTGAAATCAAAATTAATAAAATAAAAATTCGGAATGCTGCTTTTTAACATTGTGTTTAAAAAACTATTGTTCTTTCACATCGATTTTCATTTTATTACACTTAAACACAAGAGAATTTTGAGTTAGAATATTTTCCCCTAATTTTTTTTTTGAATGTTTGATGAAAATTTGAAAAGTTATTGCCGATTTTTTTGTTCTTTCTAATAAATTGTTTACAAATTAGTTCAACTTCATACTAAGTAGTTGATTTTTTGAACAATATATATATATATATATATATATATATCATGTTAATTACAATAAGTGTAAAATAATGATTTTTACTATATAAAGAATTATTATCATCATTTATTATTATTTTTAACCATAAAATTAATTGAATAAATAACTATCAGCATCAAATTCTAATTCATTTATTCTTTCTCGCCCTTAGTTCGAATTTTATATTTATTTTTGTTAAATAAGCACAATGTCTTAATTATGCTAATAATTCTTATTTTCGTCATATTTTTACATTGAAATTTAATTGTATAGATTAATTTTATTGAATCGTCAATGAATTTGATATTTTCAAGTTTATTTATTGAAATTTTATGTTTAGACATTTTTATAACAAAATTTTTTACTGGTTTTTTGAAAAGCATTTTTTAAGCATAACAAAGAGTTCATTCACTAATTACAAGTGCATAATGGCGACATGGCACTTTGTCCAAATCTTCGGAAATTACAAAATATTATTTAATTATAAAATTATCATTGTTCTGAAATATTACATATTATAAATATTATTATTAATAATTTTCAAAATTTTAATTGTAAATTGTCAAAATTGGATACTCTTCAGTTTAAAAATATTTGCAATTCAAAGTTCTGCAATTTTGAAATGTTATTTTAAATTTAAATAATAATTTTGGAAACCTTGAACATGAAAAATATATTTTTTTTTTCGTAAAAATATTTAATTATTCTATTTTTAATAAGCAATATTTATAAACAAAAATTACAATTGTTTAGATTCAGAAATTTTATAATTCGGGAACCCTCTAGTTCAGATATTTATAATTCGGCAAATTTCTGCCGGGAATTTTATTATTCGGAAATTTTCCAATTCGGTAATATTATAAACTTTTCGGGAATTTTATAATTATGGAATTTCATTATTCGGGAATTTTACAATATAGGAATTTTATTTTCCGTGAATTTTATCATATAAAATTTTATTATTTTATTATTTTATTATTTATTTTATTTTTTTATTAATTAATTTAATTAATTAATTCATTAATAATTAATTTTTATTAATTTTATTATTCGGAAATTTTGTGAAGTTTGTACCAAAAGACGAATTTTCAACCAATTGAATTAAAATTTCACCAAAAACAGTTGAATTTTTAAGTGAAAAAGACTAATTTTTTAGAAGAATGTTGAAAGATGCTTTTTTTAGGATAAAAGATAAATTTTTCATTCAAAAAAAAAACTTCGTTCAACGAAACAGCTGAATTTTTGACCATAGAAGATAAATTTATCAAAGTAGTTTAATCTTCTACCTAAAAAGATGCTTTTCAACAAACAAAAAATGAATCTTCAACAAAAAACTAATTTTCAACTAGTTGAAATAAACGGACAAAAAAACACGAGTCTTTAAAAAATTGGTTGAATTCTCAATCAAAGAGACAAATTTTCAATAAAGTACACCAATTTTCGACAAAATTGTTGAATCAAGGAGAGAAAAAGGCGAATTATCTACAAAACAGTTGAATTTTGAAGCCAAATATATAGTTTCTCAACTTAAAGTTAATTCCTTGCAAAATAATTCGTTTTTCTTCTCAATTGGTAAATTTGTATGAAAATCACTTTATTATTAACCAAATATTTGATCTTCCAGTCAGAAATATGAATTTTCATTTGAAAAGTAAATTATCAACCAAAATGTCGATTTTTCAAGCCAAAACGAGGAAATTGTCTACTAAACAGTGCAGTTTTTAACCCGAAAATATGAATTTTCAACTTAAATGATGAATCTTCAATCAAAAAAAAATTAATTTTGAATGAAGTAGTTTAAATTTCACCCAGATATTTGAATTTGCAACCGATAGAATTAAATTTTCAAATAAAAAGAATTTTCAACAACAAAAGGCGAATTATCTATAAAACAGTTAAATTTTCAACACAAAAAAGTGAATTTTCTACCAAATGGTTTCATTTTTAAGCATATATTTTAATTTTTAACTAAATGGTTGAATTTTCAGTACCAAAAACAGATAAGTTTTCAGCCACAATTGAAAAGTTAAATTTTCGGGTACAAAAATTAATTTTCAGCAAGACAAAAAAATACTATTTTCAAGTAAAAAGATGAATTTTCAAGTAAAGTTTTCAATCTTCCACCAAAAAATCAATTTTTAACAAAGTTATTCAACTTTGAACTAAGTAATCGGATTTGAAAAAATGTTAAGTTTGGATCAAAAACAGTTCAATTCAACCAAAAAAGAGGAATCTTCAACCAAATAATAAATTGTTAACAGAGCAGTTCAACTTTCAAGCAAGAAATTGATTTAAAAAAAAAAGATTATCCCTCTTTTCCTTTCTTTTTTTTAAAGAAAATTTATTAATAATTAAAATATTAATATTGCAATAATCAAATTAGGAATATAATTAATTTAAATATTAATATTACTATTAATTGAATATTTTTCCTTTCATTTGAAATTCATGTTTCTGGATTAAAATTCATCCATTTCTGTTAAAGTTTAATCATTTTAGTTGAAAATTATTCTCTCTGGTTGAAAGCTAAACTATTTTGTTAAAAAATCCTTTCTTTGGTTGAAGATCCATTATATCTTATTAGTTGAAAATTCACATGTTTGATTGAAAATCAATTTTCTCTATCGAAAATTAAACTATTTGGTTTTTTGTATGCAAAGATTTCAAAGATTTTGAAGCATTAAAAGAATTGAATAGGACGCAAAGAATTGAGAAGAATTCGAGGTATTTGAAAGAACTCAAAGAATTCAAAGTATTCAAAAAAGAATTCAAAGAATTCAAAACAATTACAGGTGAATTCAACAGAATGCAAGAGAGTTAAAAAATTTAAGACAATGCGAAAGAATTTTAAAAATTCAAAATAATTCAAAGACCTAACTAAACTTTACAGAAGTCAAAGAATTCAGAATAATTGAATGTGAATTCTGAAGAATTCAATGGAATTCGCAGTATTCAACAGAATTGAAAAAATACTAAAGAATGCAGATTTCAAAGAATTTGAAGAGTTCAAAGAATTTGATAGAACTCAAAGAATTGAAAAGAATTCAAGGTATTTGAAAGAATTTACAAAATTCTAAGGATCTCAAAAAATTCAAAACAATTTAAAGACTTCACAAAATTCTAACTAATTCAGAATAATATAAGGTGAATTCAAAAGAATGGAAAAGAATTCAAAGATGTCAAAGGATTTGAATAATTAAATGAATGTAAAATAGTTAAAAGAATTCAGATAATTCAACAAATTCTAAGGATTCAATGAATTCAAAATATTTCAAAGAATTCAAAACAATTCAAAGACAGCAAAAAGATTCAAAGTAATGAAAAGAATTCAAAGTATTCAAAATAATTTCAAGAATTCAACATAATTCAAAAGAATTGTACAAATTATGCGAATTAGAAGAATTGAAGGTAAATTCCGAAGAATTATAAATAATTATAAGATGTCACAAAATTCCAAAGAATTCGAAAGAATTCAAGTTAAATTTATGAGAATTCCGAAAAACTTAAAAGACTACAACAAAATCCAAAATACGTCATGAAAAATCATAATAATAATTTGTGAAGAATGATTCAAAAGACTACAACAGAATTCAAAAGACTATAACAGAATGCAAAAGACTTTAAAAGAGTACCACAAAATTCAATAGAATTCAAAAAATTCAAAGGATTCCAGATAATCCAAAAAAATTGAAAGAGAATGTTAAAATATTTCAGAGGATTACAAAGAATTTAGGCAATTCAAAGAATTCAGAGAATGCAAAAGAATTAAGAGAATTAAAATAAATTCAGAGAATACAAAAAATAATTAAGAGTATTCAGAAGAATCAAGAAAATTGAAAATATGACAAGAGAATTCAAAGAAGGTAAAATTATTCCAAATAATTGAAAAGCAGTGACTAACAACTGGACTGTTCGCTACTATTCCAATTAATTTTGTGAAGAATAATTCAAAAGACTACAACATAATTTAAAACAAATCAGTGATTCCCAGAAAAGTCAAAGGGAATGAAAAAAATTATGATTAATAAAAATAATTAAAAAGTCTGCAATGGAATTCGAATGACTTCAAGAGAATTCAAAAGATTTCAAGGAAATTTTAGAGACTTCAAGATAATCCCAAAGAATTTAAGGAAATTCAAAAGAATTCCAGAGAATTAAAAATATTTCGAAGGATTTCAAAAGAATTCAATAAACTAAAAGGATTTTAAAGAATTTAAAATAATTCAAAGAATTTAAAATGATTTAAAGAATTAATAATAACTCAAAGAATTAAAAGAATTCAAAAGAATTAAGAAAATTCTAAATAATTCAAATGGAATTCGGAGGCACTACAATTCAGAGAATTTACAATTATTCAAAGCATTCAAAATAATTCAGAGAATTGAAAGAATTCCAAAGAGTGGAAAAGAATTCATAGGAATTCAAATAATTCAAAATAATTTGGAGAATTAAAAGAATAAAAAAAATGCAAGAAAATTCGAAACTTATCAATTCAAAATATGTAACTCAGAGAATTATGACAATTCAAGACAAATTAAAGAGTTAAAGAGAATTCAAAAGAATTAAAAAGACTGCAACAGAATGTAAAAGACTTCAAACAATTTAAAATAATTCAGAGAATTCAAAGTGAATTTAAGAGAATTCAAGGTGAATTTGAGAGAATTCAACAGAATTAAAGAGATCACAACAGAATTCAAGATAATTCAGAGAATTCGAAAGAATTCAGGGAATTCGCGAGAATTCAGAAAATTCGAAAGAATTCAGAGAATTCGAAAGAATTCAGAGAATTCGAAAGAATTCAGAGAATTCGAAAGAATTTAGAGAATTCGAAAGAATTTAAAGAATGAATTTTTTTTATAGTTTTTTTTTTTAAATTCACTCTGAAGTCTTTTGGACTGACTTTGAATTCATAAGAATTCCATCAAATCCTTTCAAATTCCCTTGAATTTTTACAATTCGTTGCAAATTTAATAAATTCAATGCACTTTTTAATATTTTTTAATTGTTTTCCATTCACTTGATTTTTTTTTATTTATCATAAACTTTTATAAATATCATTGAATTATTCTCTTTTCCCTTGAATTTCTCTAAATTTACTCGAATATCATTAATTTCGTTTTGAATTCACTTAAGTTGTGCTGAACTAGCCCTGAATTTTGTTCCCTCCCATTTTACTCAATTCGATGGAAAATATATATTTTTTTAAATTTCGCTCAATTATATTCCAACGCTTGATGTTCGATCCAGCGGACTACGCTATTGAATGGCGATAGGTGTGACCGTACGAACGAGGTGGTAACTTCGAGACCTCGAAGGTAAACCCACGATCAGGGAAGGAAAGAGAGGGCGATTCCGAGACCTCGGGGGTAAACCCAGAATCACAAGAGAGAAAAAAAGAGCGCGACTTCAAGACCACGAAGGTAAACCCAAAGTCACAGAAGGGAGAGAGAGAGAGAGAGAGAGAGAGGGGAAGGAAGGTGACCTCGAGACCTCAGAGGGTAAACTCAGAGTCACCGGAAAAGAGAAGAGAGTAGTTGAGGCAGGTGACCTCGAGACCTCTGAGGGTAAACTCAGAGCCACCAGAAAAAGAGAGAAGAGGATAAGGAAGGTGAGAGGAGAGAAAAGTAGAGATTGATTTGGAGTTGATTTGGAGTTAGTAGCTAAATGCGTACAAAAAAAGAGAGAGAGCTCTTAGTAGCGATCGCCTCTAGGAGGGAAGTAGTCCCTAGGAGCGTCAGAGCACGAGCTGGTGCCAAGAAGCAAGTGGCGAACCTACCCAGAGCGGCGGTATTTATGCGCTGAGGGCAGAGAGCTCGAGCGAAGAAGGGAGCGGCTGCTGGCCCTCTGATTGGCCCGAACTCGCGCAACGGAGTCGCAAAGGAGCGGTGGGGACACCATACTCCATGCTGCCTTCTTCCAATCTCGAGCGTTTCGCGCAATTTTAATACTTTTAATTTAAAATATAATTAAAATATGAAAATAGTAAAACTACATTTATAATATTTCGGTTAGTAAAAAAATACTTCATAATTGGTAAAGTCGCTACATAAGATAAGAATGTTATCAATTATTAATATTAATACGTAAAATAAACGAAATAATAATTTAGTCTTTCAGAATCGTTCATTACGATCTTGAAATAATTTACACCTATTCACAGTTTATTCCAAAAGACTGAAAATGTAAGAAAAATTTGAAATAATACTAAGCTTAAGATATGTCTGTCGAGAGAATTTTCCTTTCAAAAATCAGGATGTTTCTGCCTCAAAAATTACGGAAGGTGAATAATTTTAATTTGTGAATTTAATGAAAAAAAGAAATTATTTTAATTTTTGGGCAATCCGAAAAAAATTAGGGGAAAACAAAATATTTTAATTCCTTTAATCTTAATTTTAAAATGAGAAAAACAGCGCGTCGGGAAAATAGAGGGAAAATGAGAGAAAGTTTCAGAGTGTAGGAATCACGTGATTTTCACGGCGTCATCGCGTGCCGGGAAAATTTTCCACCGGCACAGCTGTCCGGCGGGCGCGTCAGTCTAGTCGCCTAACAATGGCCTACATGCCGAAAACGTTCTCGAAGGGATTACGCGATTGGCCTACGTACCCAAATGTTCTAGAAGGGAATTACGCGTGTCCTTGTGAGTCATGACTCAAAGGAAAGCAAGATCGTCGACAAACCATTAAGAAGCATTTAGGGCGGAAGGATTTCCCGCTTGGGTTTGCTTATACAAAACTCAAGCGGGAAATTATCGTGAGTCATTTCCTTCTTAGTGGTTCTCAATATAGAGCTACTGGCTTATAACAAAGCAGTGGAATATTTTTAATTTTTTCCAACTCATTTGAAATCATTTATAATCTACCCTGAATTTTTATTAATTTCTCCTGCATAGTTTGAAATTTTCTTGAATCAGTGGAATATTTTCGATTTTTTTCATCAATACACTTGAATTTCTACGAATTTCATCGAATTCTTCTCATTAACTTTAACTTCCTCTAAATTCACTCAAATTTTATTTAATTCATTTTTATTGTTTATCCTCTGAATTTATCTTGAACTCTTTACAATTAATCTGGAATTCTTATAAATTTCATTGAATTGTTTTGAATTCTTTCAAACTCACACCATTTTCACTGAAATCATTGGAATACTTTTTTTTCAATTCGCTTGAATTTTTATTAATTTTATCGAATTCTGAATATTTTTATATGAATATCTTACATTCCTCTGAATTCGCTCGAATTTTATTCAATTCATTTTTATTTTTTAGTCCCTGAATTTATCTTGAATTATTTAAAATTCATCTGGTATTCTTATAAATTTTATTAAATTCTTTTGAATTCTTCTAAACTCGCTCCATTTTCAGTGAAATCACTGGAATCTTTTTCTCACTTCGCTTGAATTCTTATTAATTTTATCGAGTTCTTCTCATATATTTTAAATTCGTCTAAATTCACTCGAACTCTATTCAATTAATTATTATTTTTTATTTCTTGAATTGTTTAAAACTCATCTGGAATTCTTATACAATTCATTGAATTCTTTTGAATTCTTCTAAACTCACCAGCATTTTCACTGAAATCATTAGAATATTTTTGATTCTGTTTCAATTTGCTTTAATTTTCAGTAATTTTATTGAAATCTTCTTATATCTTGTAAATTTTTCTAAATTCCCTCGAATTTTATTTAATACATTTTTTTTGTTTATTCTTTGAATTCACATTAAACTTTTTCAATTTGTCTGCAATTCTTATAAATTCTACCGAATCCTTTGTAATCTTTCTAAATTAACTCAGCTTTCACTGAAATCATTAGAATATTAAAAAAGGTTTTTCAATTATTTCGAATGATTATTAGTTTCATCGAATTCTTCTCGTATCTTTTAAAATCCTCTAGATTCACTCGAATTTTATTCAATTAATTTTTTTATGCTTTGAATTTATCCTATATTCATTATAATGCACCTGAAATTCTTATAAATTTAATCGAACTATTTTTAATTTTCTTTAATTTGTTTGAATTCTTTTGAGATCTTTTGAATTCTTTTTAATTATTTTGAATTTTTCTGAATTATTTTCAATTATTTCGAATTCATAAGAAAATAAAATACATATTCCATTACTATTATTATATTATAATATTCATATTTGGAAATTAGAATAAAGAGTGGTGTTTTTGAACCAAAAATTGCATGAGGAATAAGACTTTTTCAAGGTATTTCTTATTGGAAATTGACCTTTTATAGATGAAGATTCATGTATTTTGTTGAAAATGCAACTTTTTGGTTCTAAATAAATTTGCTTTGAACGGGGATATAACAAATTGTAAAAAAATTAAACCGTTTGGTTGAAAATAACCTTTCTCATGAAAAATTATATTTGTAGTTTGAGTTAAACTATTCTGATAGAGATTAAACTATTTTTTATAAAAATGGATCTTTTTGAAAGAAAATCAACTTTTGTATCAAAAAATCATATTTTTGGGTTGAAAATTCAACTGCTTGGTTCAAAGTCAATCAACTTTGTTAAAAATTCATATTTATTGGGATGCAACTCATTGGTTGAAAATTCAACTATTCTATTTTTAGAAAATTAATCTTTCGGGTTGAAAAATTATCTGTTCGATTTAACTCCTTTTGCGAATTTTTTTTTAAAGATTCATTATTTTAATTGAAAATTTATCTCTTTTGTTGAAAATGTAACTTTTTTGTTTAAAAGACTTACTTTTTTTGTTGGGAATCAATTTTTTTTCAACTAACAATATAATTATTCCATTTTTGGTTGAAAATAAATATTTTTAATCAAAGAGTTTTTCTTTTTAGTTAAAAATTAGTCTTTTTTATAGAAAATTAACCTTTTTCATTAAAAATTCATTCTTTTTAGTTAAAAACGCAACTGTTTGGATTTAAATTGTTCTGGTTCGGTTTTGGATTCAACAATTTTATGGAAATTTGAACCATTTGTTCTAAAATTACTTTTTTTCTTGAAAAATCCTCTTTTTTCTTTAAATTTAACTATATCGTTAAAAATTAAACTATTATGATGAAAATTGAACTTTTTGCTAGAAAATTAACTTCTTTGTAGAAATATAATAGTTCCAGGTAGAAAATGTTAGTAGAAGATTAATCTAATCTTCCTAATTCTCATACTTTTTAGTTTGAAATTTGTCTTCAACAAAAGATTTGTTTTTATTGAAAATGCAACTATTTTGTTAAACATTAAGTCAAAATTCAATTAGTTTGTTGAAAATTCAACTGTTTGGTTATGAATTCAACTTTTTGTAGAAAATTCATCTGTTTCGAAAATGTAACACTTTGGTAGAAATTTCAAGTGTTTAGTAGAAAATTTGTTATAGACCAGTGAGCCTAAAATTATTTTTGACAACCACTGATTTAACGAAAGGATGGTATGATTTCACCACTCAAGTTTTGGTTCCGCTTAGGGGTTATTCCTTCGGGACCATCCCTGGACAATTGTCCGCGACTGCTTATTAATTATTGTCACCATATTGAGCAGAAACCCTTGGTACAGGGAAATTATAGCGAAGGAGAATTAAGAGCTCTTGGAGTTGCCAATTTTCACTGGTTAATAGCCTGAAAAGTATCCCTGCGTGTCAACAAAATGCTAAAACGCTTGCGGTAAAGATGCAGAAGGCCGTCGTCCTTGGGTCGTTCCGTGTCCTCAGGGTGCACGACACTTTTGCCGAATCATCGTAATTAATCCGCCACAGACTGTAACCACCTATCTCGCGGTCGTTAGACATGGTTACAGCTGAAGTTTTAACCGCGATTTCGCTGGGATCGGGTGCAGTTTTTCAGATTATCACCCGCTACCGACAAAATCCCGCGGTTGTCCTTATAAGGAACTTTTAATTATCTACGGGTGAAAATTAATTATTCGTACATGCCATGCGGCTTTTAGATGGTTGCCCTCTTTTGAGGATCTCGAAGGACAGTTAGCAAAACGGATGAAACACATACCATTGTTTAATTTCGAAACTGTGCATCGGTCTGGAAATATCAATAGTAAAATGGGCGTTTTATCTCGTCGCCGCTGTGAGCTCAATTGCCGCCATTGTTCCAAGTTCGAAGAGCGAGACTGTAAAAATGAGTCTCCTTTTTCGAATAAGCTGTTTGTTTATGAGTGATCCAATATTAAAATCCTTTATTGATTATAAAGGAAAAGCTTCTCATCCGCCTTGACAGAAAGTTGCACCCTATTGAAAAATATATAAAATTTACTTGTTTTAATAGAATTTCTTGCATCTTAAAGACGGAATTTTATTTTGCTTTTGGGAATCCCCTAATGGAAAAATCAGTGATTTCGCAGCTTATAATGATTCTCCATGTTGTGGTAATTTTGGTGTCAACAAAACCTTGTCTACGGTGAGACAAGAATTTTATTAATTAACATCCCTTTTCTAAAAATTGGCAAAGAGGTAAAGGAAAGAGTCTTTTACAAATACTGTCTTTGTCCAAGGAAGAAAATGAGAGCCACCATGGAAAATCCAGTTGCATATGGATATCAGCAAAGTAAAGAGCAAATTGGGCAGATGAACTCGAGAAACCGAAAGAAACAGAACCAGAAAGTTGATACATTACATGCTTGACTCTTAAAGCGCCATGTGGGGTCGTGGGCGACCCCCTTGTCGGAAAATGTCATATTGCGAAGAGAGTAGCCGTTATTTCAATTCCAAAAAATTACTGAATACTCTTCAACTATCCTTTTAGTGTGTAGATAAGGTTTTATCGACGAAAAAATTTGTGCTGCGTGTCAGAAAAATAAAAATCTCACGAAATAGTGAAAAATGACTTTTTTCACGAAGAGAATCATAACTTAGTCAATTTTTGATATTTTACCCTAACAATTTAACCTGTAATTCTCGAGATATAGCTCTTTAAGAAAAAAAAATTTGCTATGGTGCAGCTTTCAAAAAAGGTATTTATTTGGGAACTTGAAGTGGGGCTTTTCATGAATAGTGGGAGGAACGTTTTTTAATGATTACCTCTTTATTTTTTCATGTCATTTTATTAGTTTTTATTAATAATAGCGCAACAAAAATTGGGGTCTTCTTATACCCGGGGGCGCTTTAAGGGTTACAATACTTCAACCTCGACACATTCAAGAACTAGCACCAGTAATATCGGATGAAATTATAGACTTCCAGCGGCAGAGACATGATGTTCTTACTCCTAGACAACTTCGATATAAAACATATACAAAACTGCAAGATCAAACCTTTCATACAGATGAAAGAAGGTTCCATCGTGAACTGAGTGTAGAGCAAAATAACCAGCAGGACCCCGAAGTGCCTCAATGGGAATACATGTCTGACAACCTGCACATAGCATACAATGATTATAAAAAAGCCTTTCCCTCTGTACCCCACGATTACTTACTTGAGGTGCTCGGGACGTACGAGACCTGCCCAAGCGTGATTCAATTTCTGAATCACACAATGACCCTCTGGGATGCAAAATTCAAGTTCTTTAATAGTGGTGTACCGAGGATCTCCAGACTCTTGCGTATTATGCATGTTCTATCGGTACCGCGTACAGAAAGGCAGGATGGAATTCGGCCTAGGCAAGTGCAGAGAACCGCACTTAAACCAAGGAGTGGTAAACACGGAGTTGGGGCATGACAATCAGGAGCTCATTGACATTGACAAAATAACAAAGGATGATTCGTATAAATATCTAAGCATCCTACAGTTGATGGGACGCTATCTCACTGCTATTTATTTATTTGCTAATTACATTCCCCGCGAGCTGATTAAGCCATTTAAAGAATAACATGGTAACTACGCGTGAAAACGCCTTACAAGAAAAAAGAAAAGTACGTCTAAGTATATACATTGCAATAACGGTCGCAATTGCATGTGTAAAATGCAGGCATTAGGACAAACTGAAAACAAAAACAAAAAAACTTTAGGTTTGAAGAATTAATTAACCTGTCGTGTAGTATAAGGTCGTTGCTTCAAGAAAAGAAAAACATTAATAACTAATAGAAAAATACCATAACGCCTTTCCTAGCCTGAATCAGGGTAATCAACACTTATGCCATCCGTGTCATCACGTATTCCTTTCGGGTCATAAAATGGTCGAACACCGACCTTGAAAGGTTAAACAGAACCAGCCACGTATAAATGCCGAAGCATCGTATGCACCACAGTAATTCAGCGATTGAAACGATAGTTCAACCACGACGTAAAGGGGGCAGGGGCGTTGTAGACATCAAGAAACTGTGTAAGTCACCAGTTGTACAGTTGCAAGACTATTTTAACAACAAGCAAAATGTTGCGCTTTATAACATCATCTGTAAAGCGAATCTCGATTACACGCCCTTAAATTTATCCGCAGAAAAGGCCTTGAATGCAATTTAGAACACGGTTGACAGCACCAGAAATTATCGCAAACACGTGTTATATCAAGAAGCAGTTGACCAGTGCCGATTATGTGGAGATACCAAGGAATCCATCGAGCACATTATTGACGGTTGTCGCGTAATGGCTTAGAGAGAATATACGCACAGGCATAATGACTTTCAAGAGAATGGATGCCTTCCTATAGATACACTCCAGTGCCCGTTTTAGAGGACTAAGATTACATCTTATATTGGGATGTTATTGTTTAGAGCTCATTATATCCGAGCAAACCGACCCGACATCGTGATGCGTGAGAAAAAAGGTGGAAGGGTCTACATCATCGACATTGCTTGTCAACTTAACCGGAATTTGCAGGCAACCTATACAACCAAGATCCATATGTATCGGGAGCTAAGGCATGAACTAAAAACAATATGGAGGAATTTTGTTTTTCGAATTAGACCGATTTATAAGAATAAATGTATAAAGGTGGTAGTGATTCATGGCCTTTAGTCTTTGTAAAATTAATATAATATATTCAACAACTGAAGTACAGTCAATGAATTTCGCTGCGAAACCACAGCGTCATCAGGACTATAACAAACAATGTAGCATGTCATGAATATGCATACATATATGGTCTATTATCGATGAATACATTTTTGATTTATTAATTTTATTTTTAAATTTACCGCAATGTGTACTTTTCATCCAAATTAAATACTAAAAAACGAGTGGTAGTTCTCATATATTTAAGAAGTCAAAAAATCCTTTTCCTTCAAGTGTTCATAACCTCACTAAATGTTAAATGGGAGTTATTTAAAAAAAAGTGTATTTAATGGTTTTGAGTTTGGTATTTTCACTATTGTTTTTGATTTTACTGTTATAAATTGGTGTAAAAAATTTTGTCACTATTGTTTAAACTAATGATAAGTGTAAAAAATTAGTATAACTACATTTTTGTGCGACACCAAAAATCTTTAGAGTGTATGAACTAACGTTAGAAATAAGTGAATGCGCATGGGTCAGATCCGTTGGTAAGAGAAGAAATTTAACCGCAAGTTTCGATTAAATCATGATCAATTACACTCAAAATCTCTGTGTCTGTTCGTAAGTTTACTGAGTTCATATTTTTAACAATATAAAACATTTGCATAATATTTGTATTGTGATCATTGTTTTCTATTCCTAAAATTTTTACTTTTTTCTCTTTAAAATTAAATTTATGTGCATATTCGGTGGTGTGTTTACATAGTGCTGTCTTTTTTCGATGATGATTTCGATTGTCTCTTCATCTGGCCTATATATACCCGTCCGCAGTTTACACAGGTTATTGTGTATAAAACACTTCTTTTATCAAACTTTGGTGTAGGATCTTTTGGTATATGTGGTAAAGTTCTTTGTAATTAATTTTTTATGGAAAAAATCGTATAGATGTTTAATTTTTTACAAATTTTTTGAAATTGATTTGTATAGTGCTTTGACAATCGGTCCTACTATAGTATTCTTTTTAAATCAATTTCCTTCTTTTTGTTTAGTTGTGAGATGTCGGTGTTGAACTATGGCAATATTTTTAGGGTGGAACTCAGGTTCTGAAAGTTTTATAGCTCTGTCTAACATTGAGAAAATTATTCCTTCCTAATGGTTTAAATGTTGATTTGATAAATAATTTAATGTTTGGCCAGTTGCAGATGGTTTTTGATACCAATCTGTTTCAATGAAGCATTTCTGAATAATTAGATTTATATATAAAAAGTTAATATATTTGTTTGTTGGGTTTTCTAGAGTAAATTTTAAAGATCCACCTATTTTGTTAAATTCAATTAGAATGGTAAGTACTTTGTATTTTTTGGCACACAATATCGAATCATCGACGCATCGATAGTAGAAAAGAAGCTTTAAATTTATGTTCTTCACGATTTTTTCTTCTATATTTTGCATGACTAATTCTGCTACCACTGACGATATGGGCGAACCCATCGGGATTCCATTTTTTTATCTGTATATTTGAAAATCAAATTATAAATATGCATTTTCCATGCAGAGACTAATTGCTTCAATAAATTGTAATTAGTTTAAATTGGTAAATTGTTTTATTACATTCCATTTCTGATATATTTATTTATATACGATGTTTCTATCGATGTTAGTGAACATTGATACTGCATCTAGCGAGAAAATCGTATAGTTATCTGGAATTTTTACATGTTTTACTTTTTCTACAATATCTCAACTATGTTTGATTACTCGTGTAGATGTAGATGTTATTTTGTTTAGGATTGAAGCCAAATATTTGGACAAGTTGTATAATGGTGATCCAAAGAATGATGTTGCTGGTCTGAGTGGTTTATTATCTTTGTGTAATTTTATTGTCGCATATATTAGGGGTGGTCGACCGTTAGTACTTCGTAAGTGATGATAAGTTCTTCTTTTTATCAATTTTTCCTCTAAACATTCTCTAACCATTATGTTTAAACTTTTTTGTATGTCTTTCCTTGGATTTTTTATTGTCTTGTACGTGTGTTTGTCATCGAGAAGTGTATTCATTTTTTGATTGTATTCTTGCTTTTCTATTATTACTGTTTTTCTGCTTTTATCAGATTTTAGAATGCATAATTGAGGGTTGTCTTTAATACATTTTTGGGTTTGTGAATATTTATATTCTAACAATCTGTCGTTTAGATTCCATGAAATGTTTGAGATAAAAAATTTTTTTATTGTAAAAGTTAAATTCGCTCTGAGTGAGTTTAATTCATTTTCTGACATTTTTAATTGCTTGTTTTCGATACCTAAAATATAATCTGCAATTGGTGTGTTGTTTTTGTTATGAGGCATCGCAAATTGACTTCCCAAGGATAGAATATCTGTTACATCTTTTGGTATTAAATTAATGGTAAGATTTTCGATAAATTCAGGTTTGTGAAGATCTGGTAATGAGGTTTGTTTATTTTGTATATTGTTCATTTTGTTTTTAATAAATTCAAATGCCTATTTCACATTTAGTGAGGTTATGAACACTTTAAGGAAAATTATATTTTTTTGACTTCTTAAATATATGAGAACTACCACTCATTTTTAATATTTACTTTGGATGAAAAGCACAAATTGCGGTAAGTTTAAAAATAAAATTAGTAAATCAAAAATGTATTCATCGATAATAGACCATATATGTATGCATATTCATGACATGCTTTATTGTTTGCCATAGTCCTGATGTGGCTGTGGTTCCACAGCGAAATGCATTGACTGTACTTCAATTCTTAACTATATTATATGCATTTTACAAAGACCAAAGGCCATCAATCACTACTACCTTTATACATTTATTCTTATAAATCCGTCTAATTCAAAATACAAAGTATATTCCCTAGCGGACCGAATGAACGGAAGGGATGCGCTACAGCTTATCCTTACATAGTAAAAAAAATTGTTCAAAATGATACCGAAATCAACATCATTTTGATATGCAACAAAAATGATACTGAAATTAAGAGCATTTTGATCGACCGCAATAAATGAATTTTCACCAAAAAAAAATTTGTCAACCAAAAAGTTGCATTTACAACCAAATAGTTGAATTTTAAAGCAAAAAGAATATTTTTTATAAGAGTTGAATTTTCAATCCAAAAGGATGAATTTTTTATCCAAAATAATAAATTTTTCACAAAATTGTTAAATTTTCCACAACAAAAAAATGATTTTTTTTAAACAAAATAGTTAAATTTGTAACGAAATAGTTGAATTTTCAACCAAATGATCGAATTTTTAATGGAAAAAGATTAAACTTTAACCAAAAACTATTGCAGTTTATGTTGAATTTTAATGTTTACAAATGTTTAAAGTTTACTTTTACACAAAAAACTCATTTTTTAGAAGAAATTTGAATTTTCAATTCAAAATGAAAAAGATCACTAAATAAAATAATTCACTTTTCAACCTGAAAAGATGAGTTTTCAACTAAATAGTTCAACTTTCAACATACAAAAAAGAATTTTAAACTAAATGATCGGATTTTGAAACAAAAAAAAATAAACTTGAACAAAAAACAGTTGCATTTTTAACCAAATAGTTGAAATTCCAAAACAAAAAGGCAAATATTTTTAGAAGATAATCAAATTTTTAATCCAAAATAGTGCAATTGTTAAGAAAAAGTAAGAATTTTCTACAAAAAAGTCAATATTTAAGGATGTTGTAAAATATTCAAGCCAAAAAGATGCATTTTCTACAAAACAGTTGATTTTTTTACCCGAAAATATGAATTTTTAACAAAAAAAGTAAATTTACGACCAAATAGTTAAATTTTCAACTTAATTAATGAATTTTTAACAACAAAAATGAATTTTCAAGAAATAAATTCTGCTTTCAGCCCAGGAGTTGAATTTTCAATAATCACAAATAATAATTGCGCGAAAAATATAATACATAGTTGATGTATCAACCAAGAAAAGATTTTAATTCTAAATAAAAAAAAAGTTAAAAATAAAAAAAAAACGAAAAATACCAATTTTCAACAAAGTAGTTGAATCCTCAACTAAAACAGATTAATTTTTAACCAAACAGTTGCATTTGTAACCAAAAAAGATAACATTTTTATCAAAAGAGATGAATTTTCAGACTGGAAAGGCGAATTCTCTAAAAAAACAGTTGAATTTTCGAATCGAAAATATATTTCTACCAAAAACTTTATTTGAAACACAATAGTTGAAATTTCTGTGAAAATAATAGAATTTTTAACCGAAAAAGACAAATTTTCAATAAAACATTGAATTTATAAACCAAAAGGTCGAATTTTCTAGAAAACAGTTGAATTTTCAAACCTTAAATATCAATTTTCAACCAAAAAGTTAATTTTCAATCAAATAGTTGAATTTTTATTTAAATACGAACAGTATTAATTTAAAAATGAAGTAGTTCAATTTGCAGTTGAAAAAATTGATTTTCAATTAAAAAAAAAAACACGAATTTTAAACAAAATAGTGAAATTTTCAACCAAAGAGATGGATCTTTAAATGATTCTTGATTTTTTAAAGTTGTTTTATGTTACTGTATTTAAGTTGTTGAAAATTCGATTTCTTTTTGTTGGACATTAATTTTTTTAACTGAAAAATTTAACTATGCCACCATTTTAGTTAAAAATTAATCTTTTCATCAACATTATTTTTTTTTAAATTAAAACTTTACACATTAAATTTTTGTATTATTGTAACTATTCCAATAATTGAATATTCCATCGTTTTAATTGAATATTCATCTCTTTGGTTGAACATTAATTTTTTTAACTGAAAATTCAACTATTCCTTTTTTTTGTTAAAAGTTTTTCTTTTCTAGTTAAAAATTCAACTATTTGACTGAAAATAGGTCTTTTTCAGCATTTCAGACAAATAGTCATCATTTTTAGTTAAAAATTTATCTTTTTGGTTTAAAATTCATCTCTTCTAGTTGAAGATTCAACATTTTAGTTGAAAATTCATCACTTTGATTGAATATCCTTTTTTTTTTTGTGGAAAATTAATTTTTTCAACTGAAAATTTAACTATTCCATGTTTTGTTAAAAAAATGATCTTGTTTAGGTAAAACTTAAACTATTTTCATGAAAATTGGTCTTTTTTATTTGAAAATTCAACTGATTGGTTGAAAATGCATGTATTTTGTTGAAAAACCGTGTTTTTTGGTAGAAAATTATTTTTCTATAAACAATCATGTTTTTGGTTGAAAATTTAAGTATTTCAGTTAAATATTCATCATTTTAGTTGAAAATTCATCTTGTAGTTGAAAATAAAATTACTTGGTTGAAAATTTATCTTTTTGGTTTAAAATTTAACTATTCCAGTTGAAGATTCATTATTTTAGTTGAAAATTAATAATTTTGTTCAACTCAAAATGTAAATATTCAGGTTGACTATTCCATCATTGTATTTGAAAATTCATCTCTTTGGTTGAACATTAATTTTTTTAACTGAAAATTTAACTTTTCCATTTTTGATTAAAAACTGATCTTTTTTAGTTAAAAATTCAACTATGTGGTTGAAAACTGATATTCTTTAGTTAAAAATTTAACTATTTGGTTGAGAACTAATTTATTTGGTTGAAAAATCCTCTTTATTTGGTGGAAAATTAATCTTTTAGGTTGAAAATTCATCTTCTTGTTTGAAAATTCATTTTTTTTTAATCCAAGTATTTCAGTTAAATATTCATAATTTTAAATTAAAATTTATCATCTGATTGAAAATAAAACTACTTGGTTGAAGGTTAAACTCTTTTGTTTAAAATTCATCTATTTCAGTTGAATATTCATTATTTTAGTTGAAAATTCATTACGTTTGTTGAAAATGTGTTGTTTTTTTTTTATAAATTTAAATTAAAAATTTAAAGCTTTTTCAGGTTTCAATCGTGTGCAATCGTTTTTTTTTTTTGTATGGAAAATTAATTTTTTTAATTGAAAATTTAACGATTCAATTTTGGGTTGACAATTAAAAAATTTATCTTTTTTAGTTGACAATTTACCTATTTTGTTCAAAAATACTTTTTTATGGTCGACATTCAATTTTTAAACTATAAATATAACTATTCCATTTCCTGATTTCAGTTGAAAATTCGCTTTTTTCATTCAAAATAATTTTTTAACTGCAAATATAACGATTCCGTTTTCGATTAAAAATGTATCTTCTTTAGTTGAAAATGTATGTATTTTGTTGAAAATTAATCTTTATGATAGAATGTTGGGCTTTTTGGTAGAAAATTAATACTTTTGGTTGAAAATTTGTCTTTTTACGATGAAAATCCAAGTAGTTTGCTAAAAATTAATTTTTTTTCGGTAAAAAATTAATCTTTTTGTTTGCAGATTTATATTTTTTAGTTGATAATTTATTTCTTTGGTTGAGAATGTAACTATTTTGTTGAAAATTCGTCGTTTTTGGTTGAAAATTTATCTTTTTTTCGTCGAAAATTCATGGATTTTAATGAAATTTTTTTTTCTGTAGCAAATTAATCATTCTGGTTGAATATCAGTTGTTTGTTTGAAGATTCCTTATTTTACTTGAATATTCGGTTTTTCTGTTCACAATTATTTTTTAACTGAAAGTATAACGATTACATCATTTTGTTGAAACATCGTTTGAATATTTCATCCTTTTTTCAGTTCAAAGAGGCAGAGGTCGAGGCAGGGGTGGTGGCGTTCCAGCCATTCCATTGCCAGCGGCAAATGCAGCGCCACCACCACCCCCGGGGCCATAGCCGCGGCCACCAGCACGGATGGGACCACCTCCTCCACCAACAGCGGGGCCGCAGCCGCCGCCGCCAGCACCGATGGGACCATCACCCACGGGGCCACAGCCGCTGCCACGACCACTCATGTGACCGCCACAACCACATATGGGATCGGCACCGCCCCAGGGGCCAGAGCGGTACATGCTGCCTCCGCTGCCCCCACCCGGATGGGCAAATGAGTGGGCTCCACTATCAACTGGAGTGGAGGAGCTGCAGCGACAACTGCTGCTGGAACAGGAACGAAGGCTACAGCAGCAGAGGATCGAGGAGCTGCAGAGGCAGCAGGTGTAGCAGCAGCCGCCAGCGCCAGTATATTTACAGCCACCATTCTACCCGCCGCCAATTCCTCAGCTGCAGCCGCAATACGGCGTGCCACAGCCATACGGCGTGCCGCAGCAGTATGGCTTGCCACAACAATACGGCTTGCCGCAGTAGTACGGCGTGTCGCAGCCCTCACAGGTGGCGCAAATGGCAAAGGTAAAGGGGGAAAAAAAGTTAATTAAATTTTATAGATTTCATACCATAAAAAACGAGTGTTCCACTAAAATTATGAATCTTTAACAAAAAAATTAAGTTTTAAATAAATTGTTCAACTTTTAACGGAATTTTCAACCAAACAAGATAAATTCCCATCGAAAAATATAATACATACTTCTATATGCAAAGAAAGAAAAGATTTAAATTTTAAATAAAGAACTAACAATTTGAACAAAATTGCCATTTTTATCAGGATTCATAATAATTCAATTGATAGTTCTTTTTATATTTTTTACATATGAACTTATTATTGTCTTATTGTTATTCTCTAATTTCCCCGGCTCTAAAGTGCCAAATTTACTGTAAAAATTTGAATTTTTACATTTTTTACAAGTTCCCTAAAAATTGTTTTCTAGAAACTGGACAAGATGCTGTGCTACCGACAAGGCCAGCGGAGGGGTAGGGGCCGGAGGGGGGGGGCACGGAAGTTTTCCCGTCGTTACTAGAATATTTAATAATTAAATAATATTATTAAATTAATATAATAAAGAATTATTTCCTTATAAAAAAATGTTTCAAATGTTTTTGCAAGGATTTTTTACAGACCTACTCCTAATAGATTTAAGCCATGTCTCTTTTAGGTAAGCGTGACTCACTCGGAGAGGAAGGGGGAACACTCTTGATCCGCAACACTGCTTCAGTTTTCACAGTTTTCCATTTGTACAAGATTACAACATATTAGAAACTATTTAAGTGAGTTCAAGAGATATTTAGAACTCTGGAAATCATTCCAAAATAATACAAACTTACAAGATATTCTAGAAATTTTGTAAGGTTTCTAGAAAATGAAAAAAATTCTTTATACCAGAAAAAAGTGAAATTATTCTTTATTTTGAAAAATTAATTTTAAGAGAATATTTAAAAATATTTCAAATCATTCCAAAAGATTTGAAACATTTTACAAGAAGAATCTGAAAGATTTCAATACACTTTACAAGAAGAATCTGAAAGATTTGAAGACAATTTTATTAATTTTGCAGAATAAAACAAAATTCATGACAAATTTGAAAATATTAGGTTTAAAAATTTTAAATGGATTAGAAAAATGATTTTCTTATGGGAAATTTTTTTTCTCGATTTTTTGTTTTGAAAAAATGAACTTTAAGAGCAAATTGAAAAAGATTTCCTTAAATTTAGAGAAAGAGTAGAAGATTTTAAAACTAAATGTCTCAATTTGGTAAGATTAAAAAATGAACGAAAAATCGAATAAATTCAAGAAATATTTAAAAAACTTGAAGAGATTGAAATAGCCTAAATAGCTTCAAAAAAGGCTCGAATTCCTTATAATATTTCGTAAAATCCTGTCAAATAAAAAAATCAAAGTTTTCATCTTCTACATTATTTTTTTACGCATCTGAAATATTCAAAAATCTTTTCTGATTTTCTCAAGAATCTTAGAAAATTTATCTTTATATAAGTTTATAAACAAACTGATAATAATTTAAATATGTGTATGATCAAAAAAATATTGAAAAGGCATTCAGTGTTACATCAAAATATTGTTTTATTTATTTCTATACAGCACTTCATCTTTAAAAAAAACTTTATTTTATTTAGAAAACGTTTATTCAATTTTTTAAACTTAATACAAGAAATGTTGCATTTTAGGGGGGGGGGGGTGGTAAAAAGTTTGAAAATAACGATACGTAATATGTGAACGCTCCCTTATTGTTTGGTTTGGAAAATCATTAGTTAATTTATATTTACAGTCGATCAACTTCAAATTTTTTCTCAACAATTTTCAATTTCAAACGTTTGTAATTTTTAATTGGTTAAATGACCTAGCTCGTAGAGAAGCCGTCAGGCTGACAATCTTAGAATTTTTATTGAATAAACCCATTTTCGGAAAATACTTTGGTTATCTAGATCTGCACTACCATACTTGAATTATTAAAAAAAGTAATTTTTTAATTATCTTTAAACTAATTCTCCATTTTTGAAGCTGTGTTTCGCGCGAGACAAGGTTCTCGAAGTGAATTCTAATACCTAATAATATTGTACCTTATAAGCACATTAATTAAAGTAATTTTTGAAACTTTTTGAAACATATTTATTCACTCAAAGTCGCCTCAAAAATCTGCAGCTGCAGACCTTGGCCCACCCACCATCGTGTGCCGAAACTTTTGAAGCAAGTTATTCGTATTAAATTTCATTAGATTTCAAAGCGAGAGAGGGTTGCCCAAAAACTGAAACTTTGAAACTTTTGCAAATAATGAACAGACCCATAAATCTATTCTGTAAATTGAAATTCCGTTCCTTCAACCTGGTTCATGTTTCGACCCTTAAAATTAACGGGCTTTTAGGACTTTACGAGTTTACGAGGACACTAACAAATCGCTGCAACATGTGTTTTGGCTTCATTGTGACCTCATGCGACCCGGACCCAAATTTTCAGCCTAGTAAAAAAAAGGGTATTCTGTTTCGAACGTCTCACGCCAAAGTTTTATTTATGCTCAGAGAATGTCCCAAAAAAAAAAGGACAATTCGCATTTGCCGTAAGCATAACGAATTTCTTAGATTTAGATTTTTTCTTAAAACGAGTTAAGAAGGCGTGCTCACATGAAAACCGGCTTTCCTAAAACCACATGTTCCTTAAGTGGCCTAAGTGGACAATGACGTTTTTTTCTCGGATGGATTGTCAGGTCAATTTTCCCAGTTCCGATATCCAATAATGTAGCTCGTTATTACGCTTTCTTTTTGAAATTATTTGAATATTTTTAAACTAGAATTTAAAAGACTTACTGGTAGATATTTTAAACACGGAGTAGTTAAATTTTGAGTAAAAAAATTATTTTCGAACCAAAAAAAGAAACTTCAACAAAATAGTTGAATGTTTAACCACGGAAATTAATTTTTAACTATAATGATGAATCTTTAATAAAAAAATTAATTTTAAACCAAATCGTTAAATTTTCGATCAAAAAGACAATTTATCAACCAAAAATATGATATTTATATTCCCGACTGAAGAAAAAAATGTGAATAAAAAAACTAAGTAATTCTGAACAAAATAGTTGAATTTTCAACTAAATAAATTAATTTTCAACCAAATACATCAATTTTTAACTACCAAATCAAAATTTCGAAGCAAAGAGTGAGAAAGATTTTAATTCGACACCAAAAATAGTTGAATTCAACCAAAGAAGACAAATTTTCAACATAATAGTTAAAAATTCTCAATCTAGACATCAGTTTTCAACCAAAAAGTTCCATTTTCACCCAAAGAAAGATGAAATTTCTACAACTAACAGATTATATTTTAACCCAAAAACACGAAGAAAAGAAATTCATTCAAGATGTGGAATCGCGGAATTTTCTTCCCAAAAAGACGAATTTTTGAAAAAATGGTACAATTTTCAAACCGAAAATATAAATTTTCCGCAAAAAAGTTCGAAAACAAAATTTTGACCGAAAAAGACGAATTTTCAACGAAACAGTTGACATCTCAACCAAAAGGAGTGACTTGTATGTTAAAAAAAAATGTCAATGATAGGTGTCATACCCTAAGTTAATAAACTATACAAGTAACTTTTTCGACGCCACGATTTGAATTTAAATAATTTTAGTTCACTGTGCACACTGCATAATATGTTATTAAATACTTTTCTCAACTTCTAATTTCTGTAGGTAATTCGATGTTTTCTTTTCTATGAATTTTCAACAAGAAAGTAGATATTCGACCAAATAAGACGAATTTTCAACGAGATTGACTGTTTTGCTTCTAGCAACATTGTTCAATTTTGAATAAAGTAATAAAATTGCATTATATTTCGCTTAGTGTATAAATTGTAGAAATAACTTTTCCGCGTTCAAAACTTTCATTTCAATAATTGATTACAACCTGTAAAAACTGTTTATTATTTTAAATACTTTTAAGAACTTCCGAGTTTTTAGACAATTCAATGTTTTTCTTTGCCTTAAATATTAGTGAAATTCCTCACATGTCAAGCTTTTTAAGTTCAATTGGAAAGTCACAAATGTGACTTTCAACGAAATGTGACTTTTCTATGGAAAAGATTAAACGGCTTTGGTATAATAATAATAATAAGAAAAGAAATTTTCGAGAAAAAATTTAGTTAAATTTTTGGTTTAAAAAGTTTGAACATGAATTTTGAACCAGGAAAATTCATCAGTTTGGTAAAAAATTATTTCCATTTTTAGTTCATAATTTATGTTTTTTAGTTCGAAATTCAATTATTCCGCTGAAAATTCATTTATTTGATCATGCTTTAAGTTGAAAGTTCATATTTTTTGTACCTATCTGCACGGATAACATGTTTTTAAATTCTTAAAAATCATGAAAATCCCTGGAAATTCCCTAAAGAATCAATCCAATTCAATTACTGAAACTAATTAAAAATTCCTTACAATCTTTTTAAATTCTCTACATTGAAAATCTTGAAATTTCTCTGAAATATTTTGAAATCTTTTAAAATTTTGGTAAAATTTTGGAAATCCTTAAAATCTTTGCGAAAATTTTTGAAATCTTTATGAAATTTATGAAATATTTTCGAAATATTTCTTTCAACTTTGAAATTCTTGAAATCTCTTGAAATCCTTATGCATTCTTTGAAATATGTCTGAAATGTTTCAGAAATATTTTGTATTTGTTTGAAATCACTGGAAAATTTGTAATCTTTAAAAAATTTCAAATCGTTTAAAATCTTTGAAATGTTTTGAAATCTTTGAAATCTAGTGTTTAAAAAAAAAACACTTTTTGAAATCTTTAAAATTCTTTTATTCTTGTATTTGAGATATTTTTGAGCTATTTTGTATTGATTTAAAATCATTGAAATATTTGAAATCTTTTTGAATTCTTTTGAAATCCTCTAAAAAATTTTGAAATCGTTTCAAATCTTTGAAATATTTAAGAAATTGTTGGGCCATTTTTTAGTTTTTTATTTCCATGTTTTAGTTTTTTTTTAATTGAAAATTAATTTGTTAACTGATAATTTAACTATACCATGTTTGTTTGAACAACAATCTTCTTCAGTTGAAAATTCAACTATTTGTTAGAATATTTCTGCAATTTGTTGAAACATTGTCTTTTGTGGTAGAATATCTTCTTGTTGACTAATTAACCTTTTTGGTTGAAAAGTCAAATATTATGTTAAGAATTACATTAAAAATTAAAACATTTGTTCGAAAATTCATGTATTTTGTAAAAAAAATTCTTTTTTGGTAGAATATTATTTTGTTGTTATTGAACATTTATTTTTTCAACTCAAAATTTAAATATGCCATTTATACTTTTTTAAATATTTATTGTTTTTGTAATATTTATGCATATTTGGGGTGAAACTATTTAAAAAAGTACTAAAAACAAAACAAAATTATAATGCACGAGGAGGCGAACGCATGCCTGCAAACTCTCTAGCCTCGAACCTTAGCCACTACTCTATCGGTGCTTACTTGGTCAACTCACAATTCGACTGATACTCACTCTGCGCGGATTTCTTTCTACTCTGAGCTTTTTTCGTCTCAAATTCAGCTCTCTTCGCTACCAATATATGAATAAAATCTGTGTACCCCGTCATGCGCACTCCCATTGTTAATAAAAATCCCTCATTTGCGATTTCGTAAATAAGAAATTAAGACATAGTACAAACAAATTTGAAATCAAGATAGCAATAAAAAATCAGGACCTGTCCTGATAAAACAAAACGTGTGGTCCCCCCAGAATTTAAAAAAGGTCAGTGACCTTTTTCATACGTGATTTGATATTTTAATTCTTGAGGCAATTACTTACCGACTGAGTCTTGCCTCAAAAGAAGCTCATAAGCCTTACAGCTTCTGTGAAAAAAGCGAGTGGCATAGAGGGCGTCCTAACGAGCATAAATTAAATTATTTATGAAATAAATTTTTTTAACTGCCTACAAACAAGGTTAGTTCCGAGACATTAGTTACTATGTTTTATTGCTTGTCCTAAGTTAAGGATTAATTTTTAATTTTTTAACACAGACATAAAAACAAATGCATAACAATAAATGTGTATAAAAAGTAGTGTTGAGTTCTATGTGAAATTCTAAATAAATGTGAAATAAGATTAAAATATGCTGTGGCGAACCGCGTGAACGGAACGGTCACTTTACGGTCACGCAATTGCGTAATCGTTCCATTCCTGCAGTCCGCTGGGGAAATTATATATAGCTTATACATAGAGGGAAAAAGTTATATATAATTTGCATTTGTTTTATAAAAAAAAATTATAAAACCAAATAACTTACCTTGATCACGAGTCCTTCGATTTCTTTGTCGTAGCGCAAAGCGAAGTGCAGCTTTCCAGCACACTCCATGTCAGTCGTAGTGGAACTTTCGTTGCTCTCCTGCCTCGTTAAATCCTTTTTGTACAACTCCGGCTGTAAAATATCAAAAAAAAAAAAGGGAAAAAAATCAGTGAAAGTAGGTTCCATGCGTTTAAAAACAAGGGTTTCGTAGCCTATTAAGACTTTATTGTCTTCTATCCTATCTTATCCTATCTTATCATACCACTCCCCTCCACTGCTCCCTCTCTTTCCTTCACCGACACCATACACCCACTCACCCTACTGTCCCACCCTTTTCCAGTTCCCCATCATGCACCTCTACTCACTTGCCCCCCCCTTACTCCTATTCCCAGCTTCCAAGCCCCTTAGTTCCCATCTACATATTTACCGAGGGGCGAGGGGGGGTGCAATTTGTTCGATTCTAGTAAATGCACTGGGAATCCCGTTTAAGTCCGGTTTTGGACATGCTCCTAAATGGCCTTGACTTGAAGCGAACACAACATTCACTTGCTCAGAACGTAATCAGTCAACCTTATCTCGACCCCGCGGCTCTCTCTCAACCCCACGGGTTCCGAGACCGGTGCACTCGAATTCAGTCCCGCGGTCAAAATGTGGGAGAGAGGCTGTACACGAACTCAGTCCCAAATTCAGTCCTACGGCGCTCTATCCTCCGTTCCTTCTTTCCCCCACCACTGGCGGCCCCTTCGTACTACCGTACGAGGAGGAAAGAATATGCGCGCGTAAGTGAGAGAGAGAGGAAAGATGTCCGAAGGAGTTGACTGTCTTTCAAATTCAAATGCAGTTTTTTACATTCAGCAGTTAAGTGAGCAAATGCTGTAGAAAATGTAAAATATCCCATCAACAAAAATGACTGATAGCTGGCACAAAAAGGTTAAATTGAAAATAGTGGAAAACATGATAACATGTTTTGCTCTATCATTGACAAGCATCAAATTTTCGTTTCTATTACTTTCTATTTTCACGCCATCAAGATCGTCGAGCATAACCGATGTCATTCCGAATAAAAGTAACATCGGCTGTAGTTAAAGTTTCAATATCTTCATTAGCCAGCTGTCCACGAATAATTTTTGATGACTGTAATAACAATTACGTACAGGAGTAGTAGGGCTAAGGAGGTACGAGAACAAATTCCGAGAGATAACGCCACCGTCGCAAGTAACCGACACCAACAGATGGCGCCACCGACAAAGGGAGGATTCTGTTTCATGCTAAGATACCGACAGTCGGTAAGACAGTAAGGTTGGTAATGCAGATACCTGCTGTGATAGCATTGTACCACCAGTTGGTGAAACAGGGAGATCGGTAATTTTTCATATTATCATTTTTCTATATGTCGGTAAGCTAGGAAATAATGTTACCATCAGACGGTAAAACAGGGAGGTCAGTAACTTTTTATATTATCATTTTACCATAGTCCGTAAAACAGGGCCATTGATGATGCACATCTCCAGCCACAGATGGAGCCTCAGTCGCTATATCAGGAGCCTACCTTATCAATCGGGTATGAATAACTGATGATGTCACTCACTCTGTCACTCTGATGTCACTCTCTCTCCTATGCTGCTGACTAATTTCAATATTATCATTTTACCATAGGTCGGTAAGGCAGAAAGTCGCAGGTCACTGACACCAACAGATGGCACTACCGAACAAGTAAGGGTTCTATTCCATGCTAAGTTATCAGCAGTCTGTAAAACAGTGAGGTTGGTAATGCAGATTCCTGCTGCGATATCATTGCAGCATAGGTCTGTGAAGCAGAGAGGTTGGTAATTTTGAGGTTCTGTTATATATATAAATTATATTTTATTTCAATCACATACGTTAAATCATATCCTTAATTGTCGAAATAAGAAAAAATTAACTTTTAATCCAAAAGGATGAATTTTGAATCCAAAAGGATTAATCTATAAAACGAAGTTTAACAAAATTGTGGAACTTTCAAGCAAAACGACCAATTTTTTGTGAAACGATTGAATTTTGTCACAAAAAATATGATTTTTCAACAAATAAATTTATTTTAAACCGAACGGTTGCATTTTTAGTAAAAAAGCAGTAGAAGTTTCTACCAAATTGTTGATTTTGAAAGACAAAAAAATGAATTTTCTGTTTACAATCTTTGAATTTTCATCCCAAAAATATAAAGTTTCAATCAAATAGGTGAATTTTCAGTTAAAAAATTTAATTTTCAACCAAAAAAGAGGTTAATTTTCTATCAAACTAATGAATCATTAATCGAAGGAATGCATTTTTAAGAAAGTTCAAGCAAGGCGTTGAATTTTCAGCCTAAAAATATAAATTTCCAGCCTAAAAAACTGAATTTTCAAGAAAAAATATAATAGTTGATATTTCAACAACAAAAATTCAATTCTAAACTAAAAATAATTGAATTTAACCAAAAAATCGAGTTTTCAAGAAAATTATTAAATCTTCAACTAAAACACAATAACTTTCCACCAAACAGTTGAATTTTTAATTAAAAAATTAATTTTCTACTAGAAAAAGACAAATTTTCAGTAAAATAAATACTTCTTGACCCAAATATTTTAATTTTTAACCAAGAGACATGATCTTCTACAAACAAGACGAATTTTAACAAAATACATGAATTTTCGACCGAAAGTGGAATATTTAATTTCAGTTAAAATAGTTCATTTTCGAGTGAAAAAATGCATTTATTATAATAATTTGGAATGTTCAACCACAGAAATGAACTTTTTAACTAAAATGATGAATCTTTAACTCAAAAATTGAATTTTTTAGAAAGTGGTTCAAGCAACGCGTTGAATGTTAAGCCTAATATATATTGAATTTACCAAAAAAAAACGAGTTTCCAACAAAATGCTAAGATTCTCAACTGAAACAGAATAATTTTCCAACAGACTGTTGAATTTTTAATAAAAAATTTGATTTGATACTTGAAAAAGGCTAATTTTCAGTAAAATGAATAACTTTTTATCTAAATATCTGAATTTTTAACCAAGAGGAATAATTTTTTACCAAAAATACGAATTCCAACAAAATACATGAATTTTCGACCAAATAGTTGAATTTTCAACTTTTAAAGATGAATTTTCAATCGAAAGTAGAATATTAAATTTCAATTGAAATAGTCAATTTCCAAATAAAGAAACGCATTCGTAATAATGAATTTTAATTTTCAACCACAGAAATTAACTTTTAACCAAAATGATGAATCTTCAACTCAAAAATTGAATTTTTAACAAAGTAGTTCAACTTTCGGCAAAATAGTTAAATTTTTTATGCTGAATTGTTGTATTTTTTACGAAATTGTTAAATTTTCTACCATATTGTTGAACTTTTGAAAGAAAAATAATTTTTCACAAAACAATTCTTTTTCTTGAGCAAAAAATATGAATTGTCTACAAAACAGTTGAATTTTCACCGAAATAAAAAATTCAATCAAATTGTTGAAATTTCAAACCAGAAAGATCCGAATAATTTATATATTATGAAATTGTTCATTTGTGAAACTAAATACTTATTTTTATAGACACTTTTCATTTTCTAAAACTAATTCCATCAAGTTTATATGTTTATTTAATTAAAATCGTTTATATTTCATATATATGTTCATTTCCGAAGTTTAAAAAATCTTATTAGGATTCTGTGGTGTCGGACCAAATCTCATGGTATCTTAAATGGGTAAAGTTATTATTATTTGGTTAAGTATTGAGCATCACATTTAAAATTAATAATAATGTTACTAGGTGCAACTTGAAAATATTTCACGTAAGAAATGGTTTTGACCACGTACACCCCCCCCATGTAAGGTAGCATTGAAAAAAATTTGACCCCCGCCCCCCAAAAAAAACACACAGACACGCTCAAAAGACTCTTGTAATTTATGCACGGCCCCTAATGAACGCGCCCTAACTACATTGAAACGATTTTTGTATCTCTTCAGAAAAATTTCAAAACGAAATATTTTCCTAATTTCTTTTTTTTTGTGTATGGATGTGACAGGAGGCGTGAGGTTTTGAAAAACGAGTTCGTCAACTTAAGGATCATCGATCCATTTCAAAAGCATTCTCCTGACAATCACAGTGATGTGATAGGTCCTAATGACTAGCGGGAACGTTTTATCCAAGAGGGCATTTGAAGAAAAGCCGATGAAGTGGGTATATTGGGAGTGGACCAAAAATCGAGTAATGCAAGTCACGCTTTTAGGGCAGCTCGAAGCTTCCGAGGCTAGAGAGAGGTTATGGAATATAGATATATAACATACGATATAGAGTGCATGTGCTATGGGTTAAGGCTGGCTTATGGGATATCAGGGTATCTTTTCTATAGTTTGAGTCGAGAAACGTCTCGCCGACTAGGCGGCACACATCTTTTAAATCACCTTTACTTTTCACTCCCGAAGAAGCGGCTCGGAATCCGGCTTATTGACAGCCTCACAGCTTCTGAAGATCCCCTCTGGATTCATCTCGGCATGCTAAGCTCAATCTATCATTCGTATCACTGTCAAGTTTCGATACCTCATTTACTCGATAAATGTATCGGCAGTCTCTTATGGGGGCTAATCCGTCAAGTTGATTCTAAATCCAAATCTCAGGGTCCCAAAAAGAGAATTAAAATTTTAGATTCCGTATTTGGCGAACTAGACTAAGCAGATTTATAAAACATAGACAATGTATCCTTTTAGTGATTAGGACGTCCGTCCGGAAAGTAGCCGATCTTGTGTTCTAATTTTTTAACTAGTTGCGCTATTGTCAAAAACAGGTATTTTTCATTTATGAAGGGACTACCATTTTTTAGTTGACTAGTGTATATAGAAATCGTTCTTCAACAGTAAAGGATAGAGGAGAACCTCGGGATTCCAAAAACCATTGTTTCGGAACTTTTGAGCAATGATTTTGAGATGATCCTGGGTCAATGGTGACTAGGCCCTTAACCAGGACAACGCACCTGTCCATTCATCGCAGCTTATTCAGCTATTTGTTTTTCCTGGCTCTCTGTGATTTCTGGCAGTTCTGCAAATTGAAGTGTCCTTTAAAAGAAAAACGATATCAAGACCTAGAGGAAAGAAAACATAATGCGACGAGTCATCTGTCAGCTATTCCAAAAAATGACTTTCAGGAGTGCTTCTGACAGCGGGAGGATTGCTGGCAAAGGTTGTGGCTTCCATAGGGAAGTAGTTTAAAGGAAATATCATCGCCATTGACCTGAGTTAATCCTGACTAATCTTACACTACAAGGACGTATACTTTCGGGACTGACCTCATGGACACATTCTACAGCCTGCTCTATCCAACTGATTGGTACACAAATTTCGAAATAAGTCTGTTGGATGATGTTCCATCGAATGAAGTACCAAGAATATAAGCTCACATACAGTCTTGCTGTCCTAAAAGCATACTGGTTCAAAAATAAAAGAAGTATTTATCTGCTACTAGCTAGCTTGATGCTACTTGATCAACATCCAAGAAAAACCTGCGAGCTGTATTCCCACAATTAGTTGCCCGATGGAACCTTTTCTGAAACATCATTGCAAATTCTCTTTCAGCGTTTTTCATCGTTTGCTTATCTTCTTTCTTTGATATACTTCATTTGCAGATTTGTAACCTATGAGCAATATACGTTATTCAGGCATGTTCATTTGTGATGGTCTCGCTTTGCAATTGTAGCAAGTAGAAAATGATAGAAAATCAGAGAGAGCTGTGCAAACTTTTCCATCCGCCGTAGTTTCCTTAAATTGTGCTGTAACTATGTACACACTATTAATCGCTCTAATTGGTGTCGATTCAAGTTTCTGAACTCGAGGCTCAATATAGGCACCATTGATGCTGTAAAAAATGCATAGGTCAAATGGTTGTTGGTAAGCTTCTGATTCTATTTTGCGTCAGTTGACAGTATATCAATGTTATATCTAATTTCCAAGTCCAAATAAGTGATCTTGTTACCACTGACTGAAATCGAAACACATAAATTCGGATTTTTAAACAGACGTTGAATAGTGTGATCAATAAGAGACTGAATATCAACAATGGCTCCTTCTTCCGATATTCGAATAATTGAAGGATAACAATATTTTTTATTCTTTGATACATTGACATAGGAAGGAATGTCAGTCTATCTTTCTTTGACCTTCAACTGAACAGTATTATATTGATGCTTTGATGGTCTGACATGTTCCATTCAAGCAAATTTTTTTTCTTTCACTCTTACCTAAACTTCGCAGAAATGTATCCTGCATCTGAACAGCCATGAATTTTTCCTTTTGATTTTGTCCCGTAGAATGTAACAATGAAGTCAGTGTTTAGCCACTTTTTAAACCTCTTTTCCAACTGGCTTTTCATACTTGACCATTTTTTTTATTTTTTCTGAAATTTGTGTAGACCATATAACTTCAAATGATGAGCTACTATTTCTAGATACGCAGGATTAGGACTGTAATCAGTTTTTAAGAAACTTATCAAATCTTTCACATGCAAGTTCTCTCATTGGCAATAAGAAAATCACAAAGAACCTTTTTATGCACCTTGAAGCATCCATTTTTTCATTGCAAATAGAAATTTAAAATTGCAACAAAAAGTAATAATACAAACAATTTGAATTGGCGGTCTGCATACGATGTTTTAAAATGACACTAAGAGCAAATCATATAAAGATAATTTCAAAACGGTGAACTTGAAACTATAGTCTTGAGCAGCAATTTGAATCATCTTCAATGAAAATGGTTATATGATTTGCTTTTTAAACTTCCCAGAATAATTGCTTATAAAAATCGTAAATATTATTGCTATGCGTGATATCTTGTTTGAACTCAATAATTATGATTCTCCTAAAATTTAACAAAAAACACAATATTTTCGGCAACAGTTTTTTCCATAAAGCATATAGAGAAGTTTTAATTAAACTTGATAAGAAATTTTGTTTACTGACTTGATTATTTACTTATTAATTATCAGCAATAATAACGAATTGTAGACCAGTTTCGTAGCATAGAATGGCCTTTCTGTGTAAAAATGATAAGCATAGTGTTTTCAATTAATGAATTATTTATAACAAACAGATATATCAATTTCTATTCAATATAGTGAATCCAATATCGCGATTAAGCTAAATAAAAAATTATTCAAGACAAAATAACTTTTTTCTATGATCAAATGACAGATTGTGAATTTTTGTATGAAATAACAGTTGAAGAAAAAATAATTTCTTTCTGCTAGGAAACAGACGCAGTGGTCGAGAATAGAAATTTACTGTTCATAATCGCTCACAGGTCGCATTTCCTAACCGATTTAAAAGTTATTTTTCAGAAATGCTCAGCATTGAATTTCTAAGAGAACTGCTGTTTGCTAATTGTTTATATTCTACAGCGCAACAATATATGAACAAATAAAGTGACAAAATTGGCTATTTCAGATCTATGAATTTTTGTCTCAAGAAAAAATACAGAAAGAAACTCACTATTAGTCAGAATTATTGCACCTGCATTCAAAGAACAGAAATAAATCTGATAATACTCCACTTAATTATTAGAAACAATGTTTATGATGAAATTCTCACTAGTCTTTTTTTCTAATAGAAATAATTGTTTATTTTTCGCTAGTTGCTAATATTATTTATAAGAGTCATAATTTCTATTGAAAAATTAACTTAATTCAACATTAACTGTCTTAATAAAGATTTTTATAAACAAATTCTTAATAAATTGATTGTCTTCAAAGGCATTTATATGCTTCAAGCTTTATCGAACATGAATAATACAGATTGTAAATAGAGATTTCGTAAAACAAATGTCGCAACCGGCCTTTTCTTCGTAAGAAACAATGATTATTTGGTGGATTATTCTTGGAATGACCCTTCTTGCTATAATTAACGAACGCAATTATTTTCAGCAAATCATTTATGAGATTTTGATAAACATTTTTCAAAACAAAAAATAAAATGTATCATTTTTACATGTAAAAGAGACGATTTTTTACTAAAATTATCCAAAAATAAACTAACAATGGTTACAAAACTAGATATGAGACACTAAATAATAAGTCGCGTAATTTTTAAGAACAATTTTTATTAAGAAATATCACGATTTGCCGTTCAATCGTAGAAAAACGTTATTGTTTCTTTAATAATTTGTGTGATAAGCTTAATTGTAATATTGAAGCAACTAAATTGATGAGCAATTGATATATCTGTTTGTTCTAAATAATCTTGTAGACAAAAAATATATGCTTATTATTTCCGCATAAAAAGAAGGCCAGCAAAGCAGAGTAAAAATTTATATTTATATTAATAATAAGATTATTATAAAAAAAACTTTCCGTTGGTTATTTGTCACAAAAAATGTAATTTCAATACTAATTGAAAAATTACTTTTTTCTGCTAGGAAACGGCCTGTTGGGACATTTGTTTAATGAAATTGTTATTTAAAATCAACATTAGTTATGTTTGATAAAGATCGAAGTATATGAATGCCTTTCAAGACAATTATAAATCACTTTTGGTTAGGAAAATCAATTTAGCTATGAGAAAAAGTAATTGATTGATAATTTGTTTATAAAAATGTTTATAAAAACAATAAATGTTGACTTGTACTTATTTTTCGTTATAAATTATACTTCTTACAAAAACTTTTAGCAACTAGAGTAAAATAATGTTTTTTTTTGAGAAACGACACTAGTAAGAATTTTTAAATATTTGTTTATAATAATTAGGTTAAATATTATCAAAATTATTTCTGTCTCATGAATACAGGTGCAACAATTTCAGCTAATAGTGAGTTTCATTCTGTACTTTTATTCAAGATAGGAATTCACCAAAGCTGAAATGACTGAAATTGTTTAAACAATTGATTATTATTATTATTAATGTTATATTTGAATAATGCTAGAAAGATGCAGTTTGTTCTGGAATTTCTGGCTTTTTGTTCAATGCTGAATTGGAGTAATGTGATAATTAATTCCTGTTAACAAAAATGATTGTTTAAATAATTTACTATCGTTGTCAATAATATTCTTCTTGGTTAATGGTAGAATGTTGCGGTTTTTTCTGAAATTTTCAATTGTTGGTTTATTTTTCATTAGGCATGACTTAAGAATTAATTAGATTTAGTAAGAATAATTGTCTGAACAAATTATTGTTGTTTATGACTATGTTCATCTATATCAGTGCCTGATAGTTGCGGTTTTTCCGGCAATTTTTACCTCTCTGTCCTTTTTTTACTTAGTGAGGTAACAAGCAATAAAAGTTAACAAAAAAGTCGTTGAATATTGTGAGTATTGTTGTTAAATATTGTTTATAATTATCTTTTCTTAGATAAGTGCTAGAAAGTTGTGTTTTTTTTTCTCTAAAATCCTTAACTTTGCTTCGCCTTCTTAGCTATTAACAAATATTAAGTCAACGTGAACCAAAATTAATTTATAAACAGAATTATTGTTTTAAACGAATTATTTCCGCTTTGTTTTGTTACATCGTTGACCATTTTCAATTTTCTGACTGCAGTCGCCCAATAATAAAATAAATATAATATGATCCGTGTGGAAAATTTGAAGAATATTTTAAATATCTGTTTTATTTCAGAAAAATATATTCACTGAAAAAAGAGATTATTTAAAATATAGTTTTCTCTAATGTTTATTGATTATTTGTTAAAAACGAAGAAGGCGGAGCAAAGTTTAATATTAAAAAAAAAACACAGCTTTCTAGTACTTATCTAAGAAAAGATAGTTATAAACAATATTAACTTATTTAAACAACTTTTTTGTTAACATTCATTGATTACCTCACTAAATGAGCAAAGGACAGAAAGGTAAAAATTTCCGAAAAAACCGCAACTTTCAGGAATTGATATAGATGAAGATAGTCATAAACAACTATAATTTGTTTAAACAATTATTTTTGGTAAATATAATTAATTATTAAGTCACTTCATGTGAAAAATAGACAAAGAGTTGAAAATTTCAGAAAAGGCAAAGAGAATATTATTAACAATGATAATCAATTGTTCAAAGAATTATTTTCGTTAACTTTAATTCATGAATAGTTGAAAATTGGACAAAAATCCAGAAATTTGAGAAAAAACGGCATGTTTCTAGCATTATTCAAATAGGATATTAATAATTACAGTGAATCGTTTAAACAATTAATTTTTTTGACTCTGATTAATTATTCAGCTTATTTCAATTGAAAATTGGAATAAAAGTGATTTTTTCTTAAAGTGCGACTTTCTGACTCTATTCTATGAAAGAATTGCTTAAAACAATAATAAATTGTCTAAACAATTTGTGTTAACATCTAATTATCAGCATGAAGTGGTCTTTCATGTGCCAGAAACAATTTGCACTCAAAAAACCGCAAAAAAAGTCATAATTAGCGCCAAAAGTTGGCAAAACCCATTTCTTCACTTATGGGGTTTTTTGGGACCCTATGAAACATACTTATGGTGTTGATATTTGAAAAGTAATATATTATCCATATTCTGTTGCTAATTATGAAAATAAATGTTGAGTTTCAACTTGATTGAGATAATACTGAGAGTTTTGGATTAAATTTACAAAAGCGTCTTTTTTTCTTATAGGTAATACGTGTTAAACTTCATGGGGCTTTTATTCGTGCTGTCTCCGCATCGTACATATAGCTAAAAGTCACAAAAAAACGAGGCACTCCTTCAAATTTGGACAGCAAAAAATTTCTTTTTGAGTTTCAAATTATCAATAAGAATATTTCAAAGTAAGTCGACTTATACCTGTATAGCTATAATTCCACTAAAATATTTTTTATTCGCCCTAGCTGATTTTAAAGTTTCAAAAAATCTAAAAAAATCGACTCTTTCGCTATTTTCTTAGAGTAACGGTAAATTTCTGGACTATTTGACCATATCATGTGTGATATAAGTCAATGAGAATGTATTTGCAATATTTTCCAACAATAATATATAAGGCATTTTGACATCGAAATGTTTTTTATTGACTTCAGATTACAGTAAAATATTTAAAAGTTATATATTGCTCTTTATTTCCCAATAAAATTAATTTTCGGTACGTAAATTATCAGAAAAAAATAGTTCGAAGCTAGTAGATTTGTACCAACATAGGAATAGTATATTATGCACCTAGGGAGAGAAGAGGTGCTTTTTCGACGAGTACTGAAAACATACACAAGTCGAAAAAGTGCCTCTCCCCCTTGGCACATACGATATTTTTTATAACAAATGGATGCTACGTGATGGAGGTAAATAGACCTCGGATTCGTATTCAGCGCGTCAAAATACATAAGAATAAAGTGGTCTTGTCAAATAGTCCTCACCTTTTTTTTTGTAAACCAGTGTTATGGACAATATTGTTTAATATGCCCGTATCCATTATATTTATAACATTGTAGATTCTTGCGCCCGAAATTATTATCAGTTTTCCAAATTCTTTTATCTTGGATGTGAACCCGAGCTTCAGCAGTTATTCTAGTTTTGTTCAACGTTGTTAAATATGGTAACTCCTGCGGACTAACCATTGAAACGGAGACGGACAATCTTTAACAGATATTTTTATTGGCCCATTTCCTGAACGCAAATTACGGATATTCACATTGCCATGATCGGTAGTGCGAGCCCGCACCGCATTTTTAACAACATGGGGTCCCGTGCCTCTGCCTCTACCAGCTTCCTGGCTTCGCATACTAAGCATTTTGGAGTTCAAGGTGTACTTGATAAACTTAGTATGCAATCAACTTGACAGGTAATGATGATTATCTTTTAGTTAACCAAAATAAGAATAATGCACTTTTTTAGATCAATACTTGATTAAGTCAACCTTATTATTTATTTAGATTTAAACTAAATATGTTAAATTTAATTATTAGTTTTAGTACATGAAATTTACAGTATAAGTAATGGAATAAATCTAATTACAAGATCAAATCTACTTATTTCAAATCGCAACCCTGAATTCCAAAATAAACACGGTAATAACACATGTTTTTGTTACCTACAGGTCTGCTGAATCAGGTCCGATCCACTAATCATTCAACGCCATTTAAAATTTATCTAAATATAATTGAGGTGGATTTGAGAAAAAGGAATTCAGTTCACTATCACTAATCACTTTCCTGAAGTTCGCTGAAGTCGTTGAGGCGAAGTCATGCGGAAGTGCCTGTGTTGAAGTCCTGAGGATGTTCCTGGTCCTGCTTCCTCGGTGCCGTAACCCTCTTGTGGGCCGGTCCCACGTTGCCGCAACCCTTCCCGGGTGGGTCCATCGTTGCCGTAACCTTTGACGGGCCCAATGACTCTGCTTCCGATTGGAGCCTTGGCTATACCAGTCTCAGTCCCTCGCACTGACGGGTCCTGGGCCTTTAATGTAGCCGTCCTAAGATTATCCGCCAACACTCAAATCCAATTAAGGCGCTCGAACACTTGAGAATCCAAATTCTCAAGGTTTTTCAAAATATTTTTATTTAAAAAATATATCCGGCCTCGCAGAGATTCGTTTTATTTTACTACTGCACAGGCTTGACCAAGTGACTCTGATACTGACCTAGGTTCACCGTTCAGAAATCCCACCGAAGCTGTCACCAATTGTTATGTCCGGAGATCGCTAGTATCGATGAAATTCCGCTGGTCCCAACGATGATTTGACGAGAAGGAACGTGTAGTCCGTTGCTGCCTCTGACTGGCCTCAAAGCCAAAACCGCGAATATTAGGTCAGGGAGATTTAGTTATCAAGTAAATAAATTCACTACAAATTCTGAGAGGAACTCCTTGTTGTATTTTAAAAAGGGGTCTCTTGGGTTTTGAAGTTCCCAATTCCTTCACAAATGTCTTCACTATTCAATTATTTCTCACAATCACAGTAATCCAATCGTTCACAAGGTTCTTATACACTTATTGTTATTTAATGCGCGCGTTCACATCAGTTTTAATCATCTTCACTTTAAAGTTAAGTTCACTTGCTAAATGAAAAGTTAAATCATTTAAAGTTTAAGTTTCTTCCGCAAATCAAATAAAATGCTCTCCGGAGCTGACCTGAAAAGTTTTTAATTAATTAATATTCGAGAAATGTTCGTTGTTAATTAATTAAAACTTAATTGATAATGATTCGAATGTTTCAATCAAGTTGCGCAAGAGTTCTATACAAGACTTGTTCGAAATTCCGATAACGATTTAAGGGCTGGAATGCTTTCTTCTGACGTTTTGAACGCACGCGCCTATATTTATAACTTAAATCTAATGACTCGCGCTAATGACTCTAATGGTTCGCGCGCAGCATGTCGTCACTACTAACCAATAACAAAATTCATTTTATTTCGAATTCAACACCATCCACCAATCAACCAGTGGATGATTTCACCCTTGCCGTCACAGATTAGGGACTTTGTCTCGACCGGATATTCTTAATTACTATAACTAATATCTATCATACATTTTTACCTATGAGAAAGAGAGAGAAAGATAATATTTTTTGCTATTGCACCACTCGTGATATCTAATATTCAATTCATTTCCCTAGCCATCACTCAATTGAACCATTGGATTGAATAAAATAAACTAACTGAACTTACTTTATTACTAATAGTAATAATCATTGATATTAATCAATTCCTTATGAAGTAACTGTATTTAGTATACATATTTGAATTAATTCCATGTTTAAATCCTTTTCTATTAACGAATTCAAATTCAAATTGTTCCCGCTTTAAGATGGCGACGCCTGACTTCCGATAAGTCACACGACGTTACACCTTCCCCCTTATTTAAAAAATTTCTTTCTTTTAACATCTTTTTACTAAGATTATTATTTTAAGTAACCTGTATTTTGTGTAATTCAATTATTATTTGAGTAAGAAGGTGACAAAATTCCAGAAGGTTTGAGAATTCAAGAAATTTCTCGAAGGTTTGAGAATTCAAGAAATTTCCGGGAGGTTTGAGAATTTTAAGAAATACTTTATGACGCATCGAGAATATTACCCTTCGAGTTAATTTTCCTCAGTATTTATGTTTCCTTGACCTCGTCTCTTATTTACGGCGCTTTAAGGTCAATTTAATTTACTTTTTCCTTGACAATATCGTAACTAACCATTGAAATTCACTTATCTAGTTATTCTTCTATTTTCATCCCTTCCTAAGCTAATTCGTTCAACATAAAAGTAGAATTTTTTACCTGCAAGCGACAACCTTACCTCTACATGTCACTTTCCTACATGACAGATAAGTATTATCTGGTATCATTTATTAAATTGAATTCGCAATCTCGATTTCCCAAGAGCTTATAACTCTGTGTGAAATTATTTATTTATTTTCCAGAATAATTGAAGATTTCCAGAACCGGTAATAAAATACTCAGAAAAAAAAGACAAAATTATTCAGCAAAGATCCCATTTCCACCAGGACTTACCAATGTTCCAATACAAAGTTGATGTGAAAATTCAATGATTCCTCTTAAAATTGCAATAATTTAAAGAGATTGAATAACGAAACGACTTTGATGAATTTCCAGTTGGATTAGCTCTGCTTATTACACCAAATACAAAGAATTTAAGCCAAGGAAACCATTTACCAAATTAATTTTGAGGTAAATTCCCTATTCATAAATTTTACCATCGAATTAATCAGAATCTAATGCAACGTCATCCTATAACATTGTCGTAAAGTTACCTCATAAACAAAAAACTATTAGAGTCAATTTTAAATTTAATTTGGCATAACGATTAATAATAACTCCCCATAGATATGTTGTGAACTGATTACAAAGCGAAGCAGTCATGTTAATAAATTTATATATATTCTATTCGCAAAATATTAATTTCAAGCAATAATAAAATATCTTTTTTTCAAATCTTATTCGTTGCACCCAGTATATCCATTCAAATTATTACAATAGAGCCCAAGGTTAAACTTAGAAATTATTATTGATTCAATTTATAGTGACAAGGTGACAATTCAAACACATATCAGGAGATGAGATCCTACTATCATTACCCCTACATTGAATATTAACTAGTTTAAGGGAAAGTTCGCGCAGATGATCAACATACGTTCTTTCAGGACGTTTTTCATCAAAACTTGTGGGTAACACAGATTCTCTACCGAATACCAAGGTGTATGGGGCGAAACCGGTCTGTTGATGAACTGCGGTATTATACGAGAAAACGGCAAATCGAAGCCACTCGTTCCTATTATGAGGACCTTCGAAATGTCGCAGATATTCGATCAGAGTGTGATGACTACGCTCTAGAGATCCCAAACTCTGCGGATGGTAAGCTACTGATTGGATTTCCTTAATTTCGAATATCTTAGACAAATTTTGAATCACCTTGCTTGTTAGATTTGTCCCCTGATCAGACTGAATTATTCTAAGACAGCCGTACCGGAAGTGGCCCAACGCGATCAATCTGAACCTTCTCAAATGGTTCCTTTGGTGTATCGGTTATTACCATTGGCATTCGCATACCTTTTCTAAGTACCTTATTCCGCTTAAAGTTCTTACAAGTAACTAATGTTCTCTCCACATCTGATTTCATATTCTTCCAAAAGTATTTTTCCATAATACGCCAATAAGTCTTACTCATTTTTGATTCATGGAATTCCTTTATTATTTCGTCTTGTTGATGGGTAGGAGGAATGATCATTTCACCAGAGCATTTTTTACGTGAAGACCAGAATCTTTAAAATGCTGCAGAAGTATTTGTTCAATTGAGAGCCAAGTTATCGAATTTAGATTATGTCCCTTATCCGAAATTTTTATTACTTTAATATCTAAATTGTCCATGGCGTTAGTTAGTGCTAAAATAGCGTTGGACACATGGTTTAAGAAGATCTTATCATCCTTTTTATCCTTAAAAACCATACTCAAAAGGTATCTAGCTTTTCTCGAATATACCACGACATCGACCAATTTTGTCCTTTCATCTTTAAATTTATTTACATCAAGTAATTGATTTTTAAATAACTCTTTATTATTTTCCGATTTTATCAAACCGTCGGAAGAAACAAGGTGACCAATTGGGCCTTTACCCATGAGTGCTTTATCTTTTGTATAATAAATGCAATTTTGATCTTTTATAACGGGACTGGATTCAACTTGGGTCATTTTTTCGGGCACATGCTCGTCGAGTATTCCAGAATCGTAAGGGGAAGCTCAGAATCCCACTTAACGGCAACTGACGAACCGCCACCCGATTCTACATTGAACCATAACATCTTCCTAATGCATTTAAGGCCAAAGGATCCCAATCCCCACATTCAGGAGCTAGATTGGTTACTGCATCCCTCCTGATATTTGGGGTCCCCAATAGTCTGACCCAGCGGGCATCCCAAGAACAATGTAGTCCTGTTGTGGATCCCGTCCCCGAGTGACCTTTTGTGAGACGGCAATTCCATCATTTCACTTTCAAAGACAAAGTCGTCATGACTTGTCCTAGCGAAACTACCATTGGTATGGTCAGAGTACCGGAACTTCAGAACACGACCATCCACCAACTTTACAGGGAGTGGAGCCTCCTCTTTATATTTAGGGGGATTTCTTGATAATGCGCGAGCATTTAAATTAATTTCACCAGGCTTGTAAACGATGTCATACTCATATTCGAAAAGCTAGATACGCCATATTTCAAGTCTTGAATTTGCATCTTTTAATTTATAGAGCCATACCAAAGGTCGATGATCAGTAACCAAGGTAAACTTACGTCCATAAATAGAAGGTCGAAAATATCTAACACCAAAGACTATTTCTAACAATTCTTTCTCGACTGTTGGATAATTCAATTCAGCATGTAATAAGACTCGTGGCGCGAAAGATATTGGAAGTTCTCGTCCCATTGTTCCCTGACTCAAACTGCTCCCAAGGCATAATTTGATGCATCAGTTGTTGTAATAAAGGGTTCTGTAAAATTGGGATATTGTAATATGGGCTCTAAACAAATTGGATCCCTAAGTTGTTCGAATGCTTTCTGTTCTTCAATGGCCCACTGAAATGGAATATCTTTCCTCAATAAATGTGTTAAGGGTTTTGATATTTTTGCAAATTCCGAAATGAATCGCCTATAGTATCCGACTAACCCTAAAAATTGTTTAATATTTTTCCTTGTTTTAGGTACCGGTAAGAATGTCACCCCTTTTATCTTCCTGGGATCGGGTTTCACTTCTTCTCGAGTTATGATGTGACCCAAATAAGCGATTCCACGTCTCAAAAAATGATACTTTTCAGGCTAAAGATTTAGTCCTGAAATTTTTAAACGTGTAAATAATGCTCGGGTTTTCCTAGCATGATCATTTAAATCAGAGACATAGACGACAATGTTGTCCATATAAACAAAGAGTTCAATTCCCTGAAGACCAGTGAGAACTTGATCGATGACTCTTTGAAAAGTTGCCGGAACATTTTTCAATCCGAAAGGCATACGAGCGAATTGCAGATGGCCATAAGGAGTGCAAAAAGCAGTTTTATCCTGCGATTCTGGATTCATAGGAATCTGATGAGACCCGGAAACAATGTCCATTACTGAAAAATATTTACTTTCTCCAAGCTGATCTAAAATATCAGTAATATTAGGAAGTGTGTAAACATCCGCAATTGTTTTTTCATTTAAGGAACGATAATCGATGACCATCCTCCATTTTTTATTTCCTTGATCATCAGCCTTTTTGGGTACAATCCACAATGGTGAATTATAAGGTAAAACAGACGGCTGAACTATTCCAGAAGCGAGTAATTCATCCGTCTGTCTCCTGATCTTATCTTTATGATTATGAGGATAACGGTATTGTTTTACATGAACCGGTTCACCGTCAGTTGTTAAAATTTTATGCTTTAAAACATTGGCAGCACCTAATTTATCCCCAGGTAACTTAAATTGATAAGAAAATAAAAAAAATATTGACAATAAACTTCCTTTCTCTTCTTTATTGAAATCATCCATATTTATAACTTTTTGAATTTCTAATAATCTTTGAGCTTGCTCCTTTTATTTACTTTTTATATCCCTTTTGTGTTGAACTGAAGGAAAATTTACCTCCGGTAGTTCATATTCTTCCTGTTCGATAGCCGGTATTGTTAAATGAACATTTCCATTATTGCTATTTATCATAAATATTTTTGCAATTCCTGAGCTACTTGTTACGAGACATTCTCCAGCGAAAATACCGGGATCGCAAGGAAGTCGAGGCACATAACCCTCCTTTAGATATTTAGAGTTGTAATGTTCCAGGTTTCACCTGCAAATTACTTTGTTTTTTTTGTTCTTTTATTAATTTGTAAACAGCTCCTCCTCTCTTGGAGGAAATCTCCGCGAGAAAACGAGGCTCGATCGAGGGCCCACTGATTCGGTTTTTTATATTTTATTCATTTATTTTGGTTTATTCTTTGAAATGTTTTACCATTTCTTTTCTTTTTGTTGTACACACTCTCATGGGCTTTCCATAGGGAGAAAGAGTAAGATTCACTCTTACAAATTCCTTTGGGGTTTTGTTCTCTTTTTGTTCACGTCATTCACCGAGTTTTGAGGACGAGAGAGGGATGGAAGAAGGAGTGAGTTCACTTGGAGCACCAACCACCATCAAGGATCAGCGTTATGGATTACGAGGACGCAAGACGGGTTGAAGTCGCACAGGCGCAACCGAGGGTTATACACCCGGGGTGGGATGTGGATGTGACTCCCGCATTCCAAATCCTGTAACTGCGGCGATTCAAATCTCACCGCCGAGGATTCGTCGCAGCACCACCATCACCATCTTTTGGACATAAAGGTCCTGAAATCTCCCTCCATCCGCCATGACACTGCGCTAGCGCAGAAGACACGTCTCGTCTCGATGCGCATGAGGGGAGAAATTGGACGGTCTGCGTGCCGTCGAGTGAAGCGAACTCCTTGCCTTTATCGTTCGAGCTTCGTAGCGTATAGTTCGCTTTCCGAGTTTTTCTTCGTCGCCACAGAAGTGGAATTTACTTATCTTTTTTTTGTCTCATTTTTCTCATAAGCTCAGTGAATGATTCGTTTAATTATTTTAGAGTAAATTAAATGTTTAATTTATTGCAATGTGAAGAAGGGGGTTAGTTTTCTCATTTATCGTCAAGTGTGACACCTTGCTTCTTGTTACTTTCTCTTTATGACGCATTTCGTGAGAACCTTAAAGCAAATATAATTTATAATATTTTATAATGATTCAAAAATGTTTATTTATTTAAGCGACCTCTCAGATTTATTTTCTATAGTCAAGATTTTCAGGTACTCGCGCCACTCTCCGGAAATGATGTGCTATGTCGGTATTTTTTAAATTTATTGTTATCTTTAACTTTCTTCCAGGGCAGCAAAATGTCTTTTGCTTGCCGCCATCCAAAATTGAAAGTTCTGGAAAAAGTAATTTAAAGCTTTTTTTTAATTTTTGGTCTATATATTTTTAATAAAATGAAGAAATAAGAATCTTCGTTTTAAATGTATTTTTTATAATAATCTGAACCAAGGCCTTTGAACTTGCTGGTAATGTTATAGTGGCATGGGTTAAAAGTGGGGACTTTATATCTTCCAAATGAAGGCAATCATCAAAAAAATTCAAAACTGCATGATGCTGTCTCAGGGCTTCAACACCTAAAATTCCATCTTGATGAATAGGAAAATCTTGTGAAAAGACTTCAAAAGCCGTTTCTATCCCCTTAATTTTTATTTTTACCTCTCCCAGGGTAGGAAGGTTCGCGCGCAGCATGTCGTCACTACTAACCAATAACAAAATTCATTTTATTTCGGTGTCGACACCATCCACCAATCAGCCAGTGGATGATTTCACCCTTGCTATTTGACCATTCGTGATATTTAATGTTCAATTGATTCACCTAACCATCACTCAATCGCACCATTGGATTCAATAAAATAAACCAACTGAATTCATATTATTACCTATAACAATAATAATTTATATTAATCAATTCCTTATCAAATAAATTTCCTTAGTATACATATATAAATTTATTCTATCTGTAAATTCTTTTCTATTAACGAATTCAAATTCAAATTGTTCCTGCTTTGGCGGGAAATTAAAAACTAGAGTCAGACAGCCAATCAGAGGTTTTCTACATGTATTTTACATATTCGAGGTTTTATACGTAAAAAACTTCGAGTTACGCGTAACTGCACATCCCTGATGGAATGTATGGAAACCCGGAGTGTTTTTTTGCTTCTGTTTTGCTTTAGTTGAAATTATTATTTTTTAATTAACTATATTGGTATTGAAAAAAAACTCTTACTAATGCCGATCCAAGAAATTCAAAAAAGTGAGGTTATGCACAGTTTTGCAGGTCCGCTATCTTGGCACGTAATTCACTAGGTATTTTACCTTTTTTCTACGTAAAATACTTCACTTAGGTATTTTACGTCAAAAACCTCCAGTTACGCGTAACTGCATCAGACTGCACATCTCTGACTGTATAGCATCAGTTTCAATTTCGTTAATGTACTCGTTATAGTACTGCGCAGTCTCACTGCCTAAATTGAATTTAAGGTTAGAAAGTTTAGACCTTGAGCTATTTTTAGTATCGCTAATGGGTCATGGCGCCGGTCAGACGACATAAAAAAGCGACCCTTGGACTTACAAACAGGAAACTGTCACTCAAAGTGATTGATGTGAATCCTGTCGAAAAGTGAACTTTCGGTCTCTGTTGTACCTCAAAATACACTCATATTAATCAAATTCAGCAAAATGAAATTTTTTTAAATTATTCAACAGAAGAGTTCGGGGACGTTCGTTAGCATGTTCGCTATCATTCCCCAAATTTTTAAGGCAAAATTTTTATTATTGTAGGAAACAAAGCCGGGGGAACCTAACACTGCTAAAATCGATAATTTTCTAAGTATCACATGCCCTTAAGCTTCAATTTAAAAAGATTAAAATGCAAAAGAGTTCAATTTGGAATGACAGAAAATAATTTGTGTGAGCAGGGACAAAACCAAGAAATCCCAAGCATAATTCTTATCTGAAAATGGATAAAACCCCTGTAAACAATTGAAACCTACAAACCCATCTGCAGCTTTCACGTATAGTATTCCACTGTTTTGCAGCATTTTGATCTGATTTCTGATCAAAATTACCCTTCATATTTATTGTGCATATAATTCAATTTCAACATTATCTATTGATTGTGAATAATGTAAATATATTTTATCATTTGCATATAACAGAATTGGCAAATTTATGTCTATATATACAGTTTCATTTTATCTTTAGCAATTGATCGAAGACGTTCGATACGTATTGTATTTACATTAAATATAATTGTGATAGAATTAAATTCATGTACTTTGTGAATATTAAATACATATTTTATTATTTGTATATAACACGGATAAACAATAGCATATCATTGAATCATTGTCGTGATTTTATTTATTTTTAATAAAAAATAATTTACTAAAATTTTATAATTATTGTATTACTGCAAGATATCCTGATAAAAAAGAGGAATCTAGTCTAAGAAATAAATACAGAAAATAAGAGGTCAACGAATTCTTTAACAAATTTTCAAATAAATTAGGTGTTTGCATGAGCTTTAAATTCAGATGACGACTCAATTCGTTAGATCGTACAAAAAATTTTCAGTAAATTCCTGCGACCGGGAAAAGTGTTACAAAGGGGCTAGTGTAAGCTGACCTGACTCTGGCAAGCTTGGGACCCCCGGTCGACGAATTTCTCTGACGTCAGATTCTAAAAAAAAAGGGTCAACGCTGTGTGTGTAATCCGTGTAAAACGGGCGACTGTGACCCTTATGGCAAATGCGACTTGTCATGTTCTTAGTTGGGACAGCAGTATTGTGATCGCGCGAAGGCTGACAGTGGTGTGGTGGTCGTGGGGGTGTCTCAGGGGTGATTGTGATCGCGCAGTGGTCTGATGTTGCTGCTCGACTGTCGTCGTTGTGATTGGCCGCAAGTCTGGAATTGGAGGGTGATCAGGAATACTCTGGTCAGGTTAGGAGGTAAAGGATTGAATACCTTTATAGGTGAGACGAGAGAAGCTCGGAGAGCACCTATATGGCGCAAGGAAGGGTGAAGTAGGTGGGGATCTGCGAATACCAAGTAATCTAAGAGTAGACAAGGAAGACGTATGTGATAGGATGAAAGAATGTTGTGCTGGCTGAATATCTTAGCACGTGTAAATCTAGTCAATAAGGGACAGTGAAATATTTTTGTCAACTCAAAAGTGGTGTCGTAATTTGTCCACCCTGCCTATCATTTGACTTACGAGAAAATTCCCTTCCAGTATCTCGCATGCTCCACCAAAAGTGCAGGAACGCAGATCAATTAGACCAAGTTTTTACTAGACACCTTAGGAAGATCCACAAGGCAGCTCCAAACTAGTCTGGAAGTAACCTTTTCGGATGCAAGAGCCGCAAGTGCACATCGAGTGTCAGAACAAATTTAAATGTTCTGGCCTTCATATGCCTGCCTAACAATTTATTGTAGATAAGCTTCCTTTGAGGGAAAATGATCTTGAAGCATAGTTTTCTCAACATAACGTCAGTTTGCATGTCGAGAATAGCATCCTTAGGTAAAATGCATTTTCTGATAATATGTCGTTTTGTGACCTCAACATCACTAAGTATTTTTCCATTTAGGAGTCTATGGGATTTCGTTGCTGCAATCTTCTGGACGAAAAGGTGCAACGGTGAAATATCTCGAATGAATTCAAGAGCTACTGTTGGTGCACTCCTCAAAGCACTGGCGATCGTCATGCTGATGCATATGCTATAATTGGTATGATTATCGTTATATATAATCAGTAACTAATTTATGGTCTTGAGCCTAAGTTTTCCCTATTGCACCTCTGTAGACCCATGTTAATTAAGGCTAAAATGTGACGGCTAAATATTTAGTTGATTTTAGAAAATCTGCTTCCAATACCGCTCTACTTTTTTTGTAGGGGAGGTGGAAATGCATTGACGCACAGAGTGTGGGACTCAGCCTAAAAACGGCAAGACCCACTCAAACCACCTTCTCTCACTTGTCAAACTACAACCCCGGAAACGCTTTCACATTACTTTAGGGCTGCAGCTTATAGGCGCCATAACGCCGTGCTTCAGCGTCCAACCCCCGCACTTTGCTTCCGGGATATCAAAACCTTGGAATCGATTGCACCTTATTACCTTCATCTTCTTTCTTACTCTACATGATACCCACCTTACCTTGAGGTTCCTGTACGGAGTATCCTCGCGTTCAACTCCTCTTTTGGCTACATGTATGCCCTCACGCTCCCCCTGAAGGACGTTTTCGCCATGTTGACTCTCACCGTACCTATTATGCTTCAGCCAAAGTATCTACTGAGGTTCACCCTTACCTCAGCATCCTCCGTTGTCTTGTCTATGTCGAGAATTTCCACCGTAGTGAAGCGCAGCAGCTTGCGTACGTTCGCGACTTCCCCCACGGCCTCCTTGATAGCAGAGATCAGTTTGCACCTGCTCCCTGCATTACTGCCCACCTCAACGAGGACGTCTCCATATCTCGTCTGCCTCACACCCTTGATTTCAACACAAATGGTGTGTGGCTTTACCTTATTTTTGAGGACCTTGATGACCTCCGCTCAGGCATTTCGTTCTCATTTCTCCTCACGGGCTTGGGGCGAAGATTCAACCTCCTATCCCCTCTCTTCGGTGTAGAGGTCGCCACTCTGTAATTGAGTATCCTCAACGTCTTCAGTTGCGGTTTCGTGTCATTGCGCTCCGGGAGATTCATAGTGGCCTCCCTCGTCCCGTACAGGGAAGTGTACTTCTTCGCATCTCTTTTGTCCTTGATATACCCAGTCGTCTGGCTGACTGACAGGGCAAGGCTTTTCTGTACAAAGCTGTAGCAGAACTTGGTATAAGCTATGCTCTTTTTTAATTTTTTAGTTACATTTTCCGCTTTAAAGTCTTGATACTTATCCATGTTCAGCTCCACTTTTTTCATGTTATTGCGCGACTCCGATCTGTGGCTCGTGTCCATCTCCCCCAACTCATCCAGTTCACCTCCGTACACTTCAATCAGGTTTTGTTTCGGTTTTCTTTCTGCTTTATCTTGATCCCACCACTAGCATTAGAAATATATGGTCCGCCCAAGCAGAGCCCCGCATGCCAGGGTGAGATCTAAGAACTCTAGGAGGCGACCTGTCATCCTAGAGACCCTGTTAGTAACACCACACGCTGGTGCCATGCTGCCTTTAGCATAGTTCTGCCGAAGCATTGAGTTGGGGTTGTTCCCTTCGGAATCATCCCTGGACCATCATCCCCGAATGTTTATTGAGTTGTGTAACCTTATTTAGCCTAAACACCTGGTACAGGGCTCCTCTATTCGCAATCTGAGGACGCGCCAGGTGGCCTTGTCAAAGTCCCCAGTCAAGACCACCACTCTACTATATTGAGCACAGATTGCATAAGTTCCTGTCAGGTGCCCTCATGTTTCTTCTGTTATCAGGATCGCCAGATTGTCTACGTAACCGTAAGCATATGAGCTGGGATCTATTATCATAACAATCTGGTCATCAATGACAAGCACGGAATACGTAGGTGATCAATATTCTCCATGTGGGCAACTGGGCATCCTTTTGAAAGTTTTGCATTTACTTCATTACCATGTAGTAAAGTTTCTACCGTTCTACTTTTCAACATGGAGCGAATCCACCTTTTAACTGTGTCACCAACTCCCGTCTGTTTGAACAGATTCATATATAGATTCGATGGTTTCCTTTCATATAGCAGTAGTCCACCTTTCATCACTTCTCGGATGGTGGTGGGTTGTGGCAGCTCAATAGTAGGTAGGCCGAGAAAATCACCGTAAGCTGACGCCTGCCTTCTATATAGTGATTCATTTTTATTGCTAATAAATTTCAGGGACAAAAACTCAGTGAATCAATTAATTTGAATTCACAAAGGGTACTGCCCTAGGTTTTTAATGGAACAATTATTAATAAGTAATTGGAAGAAGAGATTGGAAGAAGGAAATCTAGATCTGGATAAAATCCAAATTGAAAGCAGGATATCGAATATCTATGTTAACTTCTAGTTGTTTGTTGCACATCCTCTGAAGATAACTTCTGGCCTTTTTTTTAGGTATGATTTTGGTTTTTGAGAGGATATTCATTTTAATCCTCTTTAACCCGTAGTGCGGCCTGCACTCGATCTTCTTAAGACTCTCTACCACGCTTGGTTCCGCAGACATTATGATCTGGTATTCTTTTGAATGCTGCCGCTGATTCCACGAAAACGTTGGGAATCCAGGCTAACAGCTTAACTGGCTTTGGAAGGTCCTTTCTGTCGATCAGTTAGATCTTGACTCCAACTTAAGGATGCAGTTTGCCAACAGCTTCTTCGAGCCAAGTTCTTGCATGCTTCATCTAAACAGATGAAGATGAAGGCATCATTTTTGAGGCACAAATCTTCAAATCTTAGTATAAAATCTCCTGGTTGCACACAGTTCATTTCGTTTTTCAATGCCACTTTAATTGTTCAAACTTGAACGTCATCGATTATGGTTGCAGGAAACCTCTCTGCGACTAAGGTCATCATTCAGTGCCTTAGAATGCCTGGCTTCATCAGTCTCTTGAACATCTGAGCCACACATTCTTCGTGGCTTTACCGTTTGATCCGCCCCCCCCCCCAAATGAAAGAATTACACGTAGGTTTATTTAAGTCGCTATATTCCGGTTTGCCGGTAGGGTTACCCCGAACCAGTTCATCACTTAGGTATTCTTAAGTATGCCCAAGGACTCTTTCGGTCATTTCCATATTCTCAAGAAAATACGCATTGCGTCGAAGGGACCTTGACTTCACCTGGGAGTTTTTAATTGAAACTAAAACCCATGTTTGCTTCGAAGATTAGCAAGTAAAATATTTGATAAACCCCTACGGAGCTCAGTTTGTAGGGATAAGGCAATCTTACTCTGAAAGTTCGTTCAGTATTCCAGAGACATTGTTTCAAGATACCATTTCCTAGTACCATTTATTCGTTAGCACGATAGTAAACATCTTGAATTTGTAACCATATTCCGCAAAAACCTTCTATACAGGCTCTTTCTATTAGCAAACCGAGGACTGCGAAGTTCAACTCGACTATTTCTCTCTCTATTCGTGTCATCAATGATCACCGCACGATGATGAATACCGCGTTTTGAGATTGGAGCTACAATTCTGTTATGGACTGGTGGAAAAATCGTTCGCCTGAAATTCTTTCTCCAAAGACGTATTCATCTCGATTACCGTCTGAAAATTCTGGATCCACTCTGATACGTACTAATGGCGCGGGTCTGACAGCTAATAAAGAAAACACATTAATAGCAAATTTTATAGCAAATATAAAAGTGAACATCAATTTACAATTTTTCATTTTTGTCAGAGTATTATAATTTGTGTGATATGGATGTAAAGCAAGGTCTCGCGTAATGACAAATAGATTAGATATGTGTGTGAATAATTCTTGTTTTTTAATTTTTAAACAGTAACTCGTAAAAACATTATTTTGGCAGAGGTAAGACATAGCATAGTTAAAAATGTCAAAATATTGCATCAATTTTTTAATGTTTAATCTCTAAATGTTTTAATAAATTTGGATATGCTATTTAATCACGTTATTTTATTTAAATGTTCTACTCATTGTGTTACCTACTTCTATAACCTAATTTTAATTATCATATGGGTTATTATCAGCATGCTGAATATTTTAGACATTGAGATTTTGGAAAAAAAATCCCCCCCCGCTTCAGAATATTTTTTCTAAATTCACTATAACCTTAGAAAGCATGAAAATATAAAATCAAGAACACAAGAAATGTTTGTTTAATGAGTGTACGTTTGAATCAGGAGTAAGTTAAACATGACGTAGCGTTATGTGACACTCTGTCATGATAAAAATATGAATTTATCAAAAAATTTGCGATATATGCAGAACAGGTGAAAATATTCTAAAATTTAGAAAAAAGACTATTATAACGATTTATTTGAGTTTCGTTTCAGCTGCAAGACTATATAAGAGCATGATTGGTAAACATTTTGTGCACCCACACCCCCATACCATGTAATCCGTTTCCAGGTCCCCAATCATTTTGCAGAGTTGAGTATGGTCGGCCGTACGTATATCTTCGGCCTAAATTAATATGAAGCGTTACCTCAAATTTCATAACAAATATGATGCAACAATAGTGATAATTATTTGCTGTTATTTGCAATCAACTAAAATCTTCGTATGTGAAGAATCAATAATTTATGTGCGCAATACGAAATTTTTAATATGTCGTTATTTTCTAGTTTCAACCCAAAATAGCAATTTGTGGGCCCAAACTTAAAATTTGTGGTACAGTCTCTTGAGAAATACTTGAAACCGAAATTCTAAAATATTGGAATATATTATTGATTATATCATCCTTTTGAACGAAATATAAGTGTTATCTTTGAACTTTAAATTTTAGAAAAATACTGGTAATATTATTAGGCAAGTTTCCCTTTTAACCTTATAGTTTGGGATGCAGGTGCATTAAACGACATTTCTGGTACTTTATTATAATTTCCAAGTAGATAATGTGGAAAGTCGCTGGAATTTAATGGACCTAACCGGCGCTTTCTACCTCCCCTGGGCTCACCGCAATATTTTTTCTACGCTCACCTGGTAAACCTAGACGCGCCCTTATTTTACATGTAATTTCTCTTTGAATTAAAAAAACGAAGTAGAAGCAATAATTTCTTGAACGTAATTTTTAACTGGATTCATTATGCCACAGAGATTTTATTAAATCACTAGTTGAAGCAATCTCTACAGAGAACAATAACGTATACATAAAAGCATAACTATTTGAACTTTATATTATTTAACTTAATATAATATTTGGATCTTGATTAAAGTTTGAGGTGTGTGAAAAACAATGTATCGCTGACCAAAATGTAAGGCGTATAAAAGACAAATCATATAAATTATATGGTGCTATAATGTGCCATCATTGGCCCATGAAACTATTTCAGCCCTTACATTTTCGATCTTAAGAACATATTTTGCGAAATGACAGAAAATAGATCATCTCACGTTGATGACGTCAAAGTGTTCTCAGGAATTAATTATACCATAAGATGAAAAAATAAAAGAATGTCACTCAACCCTTGTGGAAAAATTTCGTAGCAGTCTTAAATTATGCTCAAGCCAGTACAATTTTACCACGCCTGTGTATTCACGGAATTCTAACCTGGCCCTGTTCTGGCGCTGCTTCCGATATGAATTCAGAAAAAAAATTTGAAGTATAAAGATTTGAGTACATAATTGAAAAAAATGATTCCATAAATGTTATAATAATTATTAAAATAGTCATATGAAAAGCTCGCATGCCAGAAAAAGTTCGCAGACAGAAAAAAGTTTTCAAACAAAAAAAAAACTCGCATTTTTAGTAGTATAATCATACGCTAGTATAATCATACTACCAATAATTTGTTCACACATTAGACATTTTTAATGTTTGAAACTGTTTATTCGTTACTCAAATAAATACTATGTTGGATGGAAATTCATATCCAGCAAAAATGAACAATTTTCCAACTTTCAGATAGCTCACGGAGTTAAGGCGACGGCACAAAGTTGCAGCGACATATTATGGAGTTACATAAAAACTTTGACACCCAGCATTTTTGTGTACAAAAATTATTGTTTTGATTTTTAATTTTCTGCAAACTCTGTATAGGTAACGGAACTGAATGACTTCCACTTGGAGAATGACATATTTAAGTTTGAAGCTATAAGAAATAAACTGTTTTTGTTGTTAGGTTCTTTGGTTACAATTGAATATTCCTGAGCATCAGATTGAAATTTACATACTTTAGTACATAATAATATAAATTGCACATATTACCTAAATTTCGTGCTCTGCCTTAACGACCGTACAACGCTGCAGTAAAGTAGATTCCACAGTTTGGTTTACTTCAGAACTTTACGGTGACATTAAGGTAATTTGGACCCTATTCAATTACCTGAACACGTTTTCTCGCAGACTCTGGGACTAACAAACCGTGAAGATGAACTTGACTCAGTATTTCTCCATGCCTGGTCTTCATATACTCCGTAAGTTTACGTAAGCCGCGCCGCGCCGCCCAGTAGATTGGGTCATGCATGAACGAAGTGGGAGGAAAGGAATTGGTCACCTGGAACTCTTTTTCCAAAGACGAATTCACCAATGATGGGCTTTTCTCCTAATGGTACAACTCTGGCAGCTGAAAATGGTACAAATCTAATAGCCGATAATGAAACAGCATCTATAACCAATTTTCTAGTAAATATCAAAGCTAAGGTTAGTTTAGACGAAGCCATTTCTGACGTATGTCAGGGTATCATCACTCGTGCCTTATCCAAAAATAACTAATTATGAAACTGCGTGAAATCTTTTGCTAACAAGCAATAATACACTCTATTATAAAGTTTGCTTATCAGCGTTCATTTAAGCCTTCGCAGTTGACGTGACTCTCATCTAAATTAAAGTAAATATCCAGAAATATTGAAATACATCATGAAACACATTTTTTTGAAACGATTAAATTACACAGAAGGGGTTAGAGAGCGTGACTTGTGCAATATGGAACTTGTTTCCACTCGGAGAATTATTTATCTTACTTCACTGTGCATAAGATAAGACCACATTTTCTATGTAACATCATTTGTTTAAAGAATATCCTCCGCAAAAAATCAAAACTATCTTCTTCGCGTCACTCAGATATGAATTGATTTTTAATGACATCTTTTGAATACATTTTTTTCTTACTGTACTAGTAGTTAGCGATTCAATAAATATATAATTCACACAGACAGAAAGTCATATTTTAGCTTAAGTTGCTCGGACATTTTCGAAAATACAATAAAGTAATATTTATCTTCTGCTGCGACCTCGTACTCGAATACTTCGCGATATATATTCCCGTGTCGGATGGCATGGTTGTAAAAGTCAAAGAGGTGCATTTCTACGGGTCCATATCATGTCACATGCAGCAAGTCTCTCTGCGACATGTCACAACTGCGGCATCTCTACCTAGCGGCATCTCTCACTAGTGGAAAGGGATGGCCCATGGCCTCCATCCGAGAGAGGCCTATTGTGGGTGGCACTGCGTGATACTGGTGACGTAACCGCATAGTTCGTTGCGTCGAGGAGTTAGCCCAATGCAACGTGGCTGACTGCAAGAGCCGTAGCTCTTGGGCGATGGGGTCGCTACATCCCTACGCACACATCCCTATATATATTATTATATATATTATTATTGCAATTTCTCTTTCCAGAGGAAGTCATTTCGTTCATTTCAGTTCATTTTAATAAAAGCTTGTTATAAAAAAGATTTTTTTAATCATACACTACCGTCTTATCTACACGTTTAGCGCGATCGGTAGTAAAAGTAACTGCTGACTTTTAAACATGATTAATCTTTAACAAACAAAAAAACGAGAATCTTTTTTAAAAAGCCATCGAAAATCTGATGGAATTGCGCTTAGAATGACCATTAATAGAAATATTTTCGAGTTTAGAAAAAATGTAATAATTAAGAAATTTAAAGAAAAGATCAAGAATTTCAACATTTTTATTCATATCTCGGGAATACATAAAAAATGTTAAAGGTTTAGTGGCTCAAATTGAAGATAATACCTTGAAGAGCGTGTAATATAAATTTCAGAGTTTTGATATAACATTCCTAGGCCATGTTATGAGTTGAAGTCAAGATACAAAATTCGAGAAATTCTTTAAGTAAAAAAAAAAAATCTCACGTGGTGTCTTCTCTTCAAAAGATCAAAAATATCTCTATCAGGGGTCACTCGACGCGCTATTTCATCAGCTGTCCAACGGGGTTTCAAAAAAGTTTCTCGCTTGTTTCTTTCACGAGTAATCACGTTTTAAAGTCAGCTGTGATTTTTAATAATAGTTGAGCTATTCGTACCGATAATTTTGGACGGTAGTGTATACGCTTTTTTTCACCGAATTTACTGCAAAAAGTAGCTTTTAGTATTCATGATCAGCAAAATAGAAAATAGTAAAAGAAATGAGAGAAATGGCGCTTGACACCTTAAAATCGGAATCGCAAATATTAATTTTAAATTCACAATCTCTAACCCCTTCTTAACTTGAAAATTAACCTTCATTTTCCCTCTCGATTCATCAAATTTATAACAACCCCTACAGAATTACTCAATCCTCAATCACCCAACAAACGACACTCGTACTAAATACACTTTAACAGCCCTCTTTTAGCGATTAATTCAATTCCCACAAAAACCTCGTAAACTTCTCATCCAAATAAATTGCTGCTTGTCCCCGAAGTTACTGTTTCCCGGGATACCAGCAATCCGCGTCGAAGTGTTAAAAGTCTCAAAATCAACTTTCAACTTTCGCGCACCTCTCTCATAGAACATCCACCCCACTATTGGTGGGTGGAGGGGGTAGAGGGTAGGGGTTGACTCTTTTCGGTAGGGTAGTGGTGTTAGAGAGTGGGAGTGGCCAGGAAAGTGGAGAGGGATGAAAAGGGGCGATCTGGCGGCAAGGGGTACAACGTAAGGGGTGGGAGAAGCCGCGAGAGCGTGAGAGGGTAGTGATTGTGCTACAGTCGCACCGCGACACGCTTACGAGTGAAACCGCGCGCGCCCTAGGTGCTCTTAGTCGCCCGAATAGTCCGAACAGTGCTATGCTTTTAAGGAAACGCCAACTGTCGTCTTGAAATCTTGAAACGATCTCAGAGAGAAGCCACCCCTACTTACAACCCCTCTCGCCAGAAAGCGTTAATCGGGTAAGTGGCTACAAAAGGTGCCGCGCAAATATCGCACTCGTTTTAAAACCCCTTTGGACCCCCTACCCCCCAACGGATTCTGACCCCTCGCCCGATTGTTTTCATCTGCAACCCTCTTAGTGCAAAAAGAAAAGGAAAGGAAAACAAGGGAAGTGATATTCTTGGGGTTTCTTTTTCTCTCCCTTTTCTTGCGGATGTTTTATGGGTGGGGGTGGAGATGTCTCCCAACCCCTCTGGACCAGTGCCAGTGACTCTGGCTAATGGCGCAGAGAACCTGTTGATGATCGTCACCGTCGCGAATGTAGTTCTTTGTTCTTAAAATTGTAAGAAAGTGATAAGGAAGTGTGTTGATGAAATTGAAGGGTAAGAAGTAGTTGGGACTTGGTTGTGCTGAAAGTTTCTAGCTACTTATAGTTTGGATCAAAGAGTTAAAGATTAAGATAATCCCCTACGATTTTCATTATTTACGAAAAGCGTTCCTTTCTTAAGTTTTGTAGAATAATAAAATCAATTTGAGAGAAAAAAGTGAAGCCACTTTCTTCCAAAAAACTTATAATGAAAGTCACTGATACAGTAGGGCTACACTTTCTTGCGCTGAAAAATCACTTTTATTTTCTAGATCAAGAACAAAAATTTAATTATAATAACTTGAACTATATTCCCCAGAATTTTTTAAGTGAATTTGCTCTGTATATTTCAATATAAATATTAGTTTTTAATTATACATACGGAAAAAATATAAGCTGTCTATCAATACGAGCAGGTAACTTCCAACAATTGCATTTTTAACAAAGAAAGATTAGATTTTTATCATAAAAGACGAATTTTCTACAAAATAGTTTCTACAGAGAAGATTAATTTCCTAATAAAAAGGACGAATTTTCAATTAAATAGTTACATTTTCAAACAAAAAGATAAATTTCCAACGAAACTAATGAATCTTCAGGAAAGAAAATTAATTTTTAATAAAGTTATTCACTGTTAACCAAGTAGTTGCATTTTCAACCAAAAATAGATTAATTCTCCACGTAAAATGCAATAGTTGATATTTCAATCAAAAAGACGAATTTTCAACAAAATAGTTACGTTTTCAACCAAGAAATTTGATTTATCAGCAAAAAATTTATTTTTTGATATTTCAATAGAAATGATTTTATTTTTAATACAAAAAATTGAATTTATCCAAAAAAGACGAATTTTTAACAAAGTAGTTAAATCTTCAACCAAAGCAGATTAATTTTCAACGAAACAATCACATTTTTAACTAAAAAAGATTAAATTTCTATCAAATGAGATGAATTTATAAACATCTGTTAAACTGGCTCAAACTATTCCTAAAATTTGGAAAAATCAAAAAAATTCACCTAATATTTCCAGATTTTTTTCGACATTGCTGGAATTTTTTTTCTTGTTATTTAAAAATTCTCTTTTATTCCAAATTTTCAAAAATTAAAATCTTTTTAAAACTCCTAAATGTCTCTTAAACCTACCTAAATTTTCTCTCAAAATTAATTATTGACCAAAAATATCATTTGAAATTTTACTTGGAATCTTAAAAAAAATGTTATTCTGTAACAAAAAATAATTTACATTTTGCCAGTGATCTTAAAAAAAATGTTTATTCTCTTGAAATCTTTTATTCGAAATCTTAAGAAACCTGCATTTTGTTTAAAACTTTTTGAAATATTCCTAAGGTTTAAATTATTTTGAATCGTTTCAAAACATCTAAATATCTTTTAAAGTAACTCAATTTTCTAAAAAAAAATGTTTAATCCTGCCGGTACTGACAACATGGATAAAAAGGATAGTTCAAAAAACTTCTAATTAAAAATTTGTCAGAACAAATAAATATTTTGATGTTCACGATAACATGAAAACAATTTATTGAATAAATTCACTTTTGCAATATGTTTAAATTTTTTATTCTTCAACCTAAAAATAATAATTTTTAAACGTGGTAGCCGCTCGACCAGAAAATGACTGGGAAAATCAGGAAATGACAGTGACATTACTTGTAGACCGGGAATTTTACACATTTTTATAAGAAAAATCTATATAATCAGTTGAAATATCGTGAATTTCATATCAAATTATATAAATGCAATTTTAATTATATCCGATTTCAATTCCTTCGAAATGTTAAGTTCAATTGTTAACTTGTTCAAAAATTTTAAGTTTAAAAACTTTCCATTTTAGGGCTTTAGAATGTGTTAAAAATCAAGAAATTTACAGATTTTGACGTTCAAAATTGCATTTGTCAAAAGTCTAATTGAAACTATTCACTACTTTCAATTTTTAAATAATTTCAAATTAATAGATTCATATTGAACGCTTTTATTCAATTTCAAATCCTCTGTTAAAATATGGTTTCAGTCTAAAATATTCCATTTTTAATCCACTGCAAATTAAAATGTTGTTATTGAAAAAACGAAATTTCTCAATATTTACTAATATTTCACGATTTATTTAAAATAAGCAATTATAGATAAAACATTAGAATGTGAAGAATTTGAAACTGAATTGCTTCAAATAGAAAGACTTGGTTCGTTAAAATTTCAGAGTGCTAAAGGTAAACTTTGAACGTTAAAATTTTTATTTGCGAGTGAAAGTTGTTAATTTTGAAGTATAAATAACAACTGAGTAATGATTAATTTCAAACGACATAAAATAAAAATAATTTAACCTTTAATTTATAAGAAGTGTTTACTTTGAATGACCAATTTGAAAATTTTCAATTTTCAATGTTTCTAACTTTTAATTGCTTCAAAATTTAATAATTTCAAACATTCATATTTTTCAATCAGAACTGTTTTCAACTGTTCGATAATAAAGAGTTTAAAATTTCCAACTTTTTAGTTTAACGTCATTTTATTTTAAATTGTTCAGTTTAATAATGTTGAATTCTTCATTTTATGCTTAATATTGAGCGTTTGAATTAAAAATGTAAGCTTAAACTTCTAAAGTTTAAAACTCAAAAGAGTCTAATTCAAAACTCTGAAACATAATACAATCGGAAATTTACTAGAAGCAAAACATATATTTTCCCAAATACCGTGTTTATATTTAACAAACATACAAAAACAAAAAAAAAAAGAAATAAGGCATAAAAAATAGCAAAAGAAATTTCTCTGTGTTTTTTACTTTTGTGCCGGAATTAGTAGACAAATGTATTGCTTGCGAAATATTTTTTTAGTAATTTTCAAAGATATCAAAGCTTCTGATTAGCTGGTAATAAATCGAAGAGGTTGAACTCGTGACACGCTTTTACAATTGCATTTTATTATTTAATAATAATAAAAATTTGACGCGGAATATAAACATTGCTATTTAAATTTATGACTACAGATTTCCCGGATCTGTTTACTAATTCCCAGCATTTTCTCGTATTTTCCAAGGAGCACAACATTACCGGATATCCCGGATTTTCTGGGTCGCTAGATACTCTGTTAATGTACAGAAAATGAATGAACTTTATTTTTTTTTCGCGATTTGTTTTTTGGGAGAATTAGCCCTTTGAGAGCAAAGTGGCGAATCAGATGTAAAGGTCCCCGCGTGGTTTTCTTCCCACGGGAAAAAACGTCCCATGCGCATCTTTGAGGTGTTGTCGGGTGCTGTGATGTCCAGAATATGTTGGAAAACAGGAAAAAAAATTGACATGTTTGTTTGGGAAATGTTAAAGTAAGGGTAGCTATGTAACTTTATGAGATGGTTCTCGTGTTGATATTGCTCTTAGTAGAGATATTTTTTTGTTAGTTTTATGTAAGATGAGAAAGGGACCGTTCAAAAACTACATCACACATGGAAAACATAAGTGTGAATAACAACTTTTTTAAATGATTAAAAATAGCGATTTAATTTTACATGTAAAGCATTTAAATACAGACTTTACACTCTTTATCCTATTCCCCTATTTACACCTTTTCAAAAGAATTCCTCTTTTTCCCCTTGTTTTGAAGAAGCTTTCCCTCCTTCTCGTTTTTTCACTTGGATGCGAACTGAATTAATAGAAACCAACAAGCAAATCCAACTATTTTTCTTTGAAAGTTAATCAATTATTTTTGATTGAAATTCCTAATATTATATTTTTTGTTTCGGATCCATCTCTTTTGGTTAAACTTTCTACTATTTGATTGAAGATTTCACTATTTTGTTGAAAATTCTTTTTTTTCTTTGGTCCAACATTGAATTTTTCAACTGAAAATTTAATTATTCTATTTTTGGATCAAAATTGATCATTTTTAGTGGAAAATTTGACGATTAATTTTTTCATAGAAAGTTCACATTTTTTTAGTTGAAATCTCAACAATTTTATTGAAAAATTATGTATTTTGTTGTAAATTTGTCTTTTTTCATATGAACTACTTTCTTAAAAGTTCACTTCATTTGTTGAATATTTAATTATTGGTTAAAAAATTATCGTTTTTAGTTGAAAATTCATGTACTTTTTTGTAAATTCATCTTTTTTGGTTGAAGAAAAACTATTTTGTTGAAAAGTTGTCTTTTTTGTTATATTGAGCTGTCTTCGATTTAAAATTTTAATCTTTTCTTCGTTGAAATACAAACTATTATATTTTTCTTTAATCTTTAATCTTCTCAGATTTATCATATTAGTTAAAAATTAATCTCTTTGGTTGGAAATGTACGTCTTTTGCGGAAAATTCATATTTTTGGGTTAAAAATTCAACCATTTGGTTAAAAATGCAACTGTTTGGTTGAAAATTAGTCCCTTTTGTTGAAAATTTCAAGTTTTTGTTTGAAAATCCAACTGTTTAGTTGATAATTATTTTTTCTCTTTTCTTTGAAAATTCAACTATTTAGTCGAAAATTCATATCTTTAGGTCGAAAATTTAACTATTACAAATCCATCTATTTTGTTGAGAATTGAATTATTTTGAAAGAAGTTTCTATTTAATTGAAAAAGTTTTTCGAGTTTGTAATAATGTAATAATTTTAAATCAACAACTGTTCAACTCAACTAAAAAACACTAATTTCCAACAAAAAAGTTGAATCCTCAACGAAAGGAGATCACTTTTCAACCAAACACTGGACATTTTTACCCATAATTATTTTATACCATAACAGATTAATTTTCAAACCAAAAAAAAGAAACGAATTTTCAAAAACATAGTTGAATTTTCAACATCAATATAAGAATTTTCAACAAAAAGTTCATTTTCTTCCAAAATAGTTGAATTTTCAAGCAAAAAGAAGAATTTTCAACAAAAACAGTTGAAGTTTCAATAAGAAAGAATGATTTTTTAATAATATTCAAAAATTTGCAAATAAGTAATAAAATCTTTAACTATAAATATACTCGTTAGGAGAAAGTAAATGCAAAAAAAAAAAAGAAAATAAAAATAGAAATAAAAGGCGTGATCAATATTTAAAATTTTACGAAATTTTTCAACCAAATAATAAAAGCTTTAGCTATAAATATAATCGTTAGGAGGATGTAACTGCAAAAAAAAAGAAATAAAAATAGAAGTAGAAGGCGTGATCAATATGATTCATCCATATCATCCGAAATTCCACGAAATTTTTATACCATTTTCATGTATAAAAATTTTAACTGATCGCTGATTTTCAAGTACTGTTTGCAATATAATTAAATACTTATAAAAATTTTAAAAAAAATCATTATTAATTATTTTTCAGTAAATTTTAGTATTAATTATAAAAATACTATTGTTCAAATTTTTTTCAATTATGTCGTGAGTACAATCATTGTTTGAAATTTTGCGACTTTTTTGCACCATGTTCAGGCCTGAGATAGAATCTAGGGGAAAAATAATAAAAATTTATTTACAATTTAGCCATATACTAAAGAGTTTATCTTTAAAATTAGAAGAACTTTGAAAAATGTACATTGTTTCTAGAGTTATTCTAATTTTATTTATATTTACTTTAATTCAATAATTGATATAAGTTAGTTTGATAACTATATTAATTGCAAGAATAAATGCATTAATATAATTTGATTTAAAAATAATGATTTCTTTAGAATTATTATTGTATTATAATAATTATTTTTAATTTTAGTTAATTTACTATTTTTCTGTTGTGTATTCTTTTCAGTATACACATATAAATCTAAAAATCTATAAAATTTAAGATAAACCTCGCGATTATATTCTTCAAGCAATAATAATTAATAGGATTTTATTACATTATTAAAAAATTAAACTTGTAATATTAATGATATAAATTGAAGAATATTAATTATTATTGATTAGATGAATGAACAAAAAGTAGTAAAATAATTATTAAAACTTCAAAAAGAAATAGCAATACAAATTTCCATGCTCTTTTTCAAAATTCCAGGACTTTTCCGGGGTTTTCAAGTTTTGTAGCAGCCCTACTGATCTACGCTCACCCTGAAAAAGGCTTCAGTTTACAAGCTCGCTCAAAACTTCGGATTGCAGAAGTAAATTTTAAAATGACTTTACAAGTTTAAAAATCCTCGCTTCTCTCTATTTAATTTAAGAATAAAGCCTTTTATATTAGATTTTTATAATGTCTTCCATTAAGATGAAAATTTAATCAAAAAGAGTTTAAATCCAGCGGAAAATTGCTCTCCAGCTACCGCACGTGACAATAAACACGTGACTATGTGGTTGTGAAAGTGCATTCTATTTAAAGAACCTAGTCATTTTCCTACAGCGATTTCGAAGCGGAGCTTGCGGGGATTCAAGAGACCATTCAGGTTGTTCTATGAGGTCGGACAGGTTCATTTACGGAATCAGATGTACTCCCGAGGGAGTACTTAGCGTTAGATGGATTCCAGGGAATTTCTATGGGTGAGCGTTCATGGTAAAGCTAACTAATATGGACGCAAGTACCTTACTCTCCATAGATGTCTCCAAGCATAAATTTCGCAACAAGAGGTCTAGATTTCAGGTATGAGCGATTATGGAATTTGAATAATTTCATCCATCTTCGACAATTGAACATCCCTTTCGACTGATCGATATTCCCACAAAGAAAGAACCATCGTAAGGGGTCATTCTACTTATGCGGTCTCAAAATTTACAAAAACAATTCTTTTACATGAAATTATTATTTAGTTTAGGTATTATATAATAATAAACAAAGGGTCTGAAAAAAGGCATGTCCACTGCGCGCACGATATCTCCAGTCAGCATCATCTTAAACAAATAAATCTGTAAGTTTCTTTATTAGTATGACCATAGCTCTTGAGTGGCGAAGCAGATTTTTTTTTATTTTGGAAAATAATAAAATGGCGGCAGTTTGAACATAAAAATTGTAAGAAGTGCAATATTTTCTTTACATAGGTTGGTTTTACGCCGACGAGCGGAAGATTGGTTTCACGCGCGTAGAACGGTTGGGGGAGAGAAACTTTCGCCTCGGAAAGAGCGTGAAAGAAGAGTTGCCAACTTATAAAATTCAGATATTCCACCTGATCCAAACTGCTGGTAGCTGTCGGTAGGTGTGCATCATGACCTTTTATGGCCTACGTTACCAACAGTTTCCATCAGCTGGAGTACATGAATTTTATAAGTTGGCAACCCTTCTTTCACGCGCTCTCCGAGGGGAAAGTTTATCTCCCACCAAGAGTTCTACGCGCGTGAAACTAACCTTCCGCTCGTCGGTGTAAAGCCGACCATATACACATTTAAAAATAAACAGCAATAATTCCGGATATGCATCGAAAACAATTGCCACCACTGAAACATAAGCAAATGAAAATTGTAATTGTCTAAATTCGGGAATTTTTCAATACAGTAATATTATAAACTGTTCGGGAATTTTATTTTTGTGGAATTTTCAAATTTGTCAATATTATAAACTGTTCGGGAATTTTATTTTTCGGAAATTTTTGAATTTGGTAATATTATAAACTATTCGGGAATTTTCCTATTCAGAAATGTTCCAATTCAGAAATTTTACAGTGTCGAGAATTTTAATTTTTCGAGATTTGTCAGTCGTCCCAATTAAAATTTTTATTATAAATAAAAAAATATAATCATCATGTAATTTTAATTGTAATAATTAAATTAATTCTATAAATAAATGAAAATTGTAATTGTCTAAATTCGGGAATTTTTCAATACAGTAATATTATAAACTGTTCGGGAATTTTATTTTTCTGGAATTTTCCAATTTGGTATAATTTTAAACAGTTCGGGAATTTTATTATTCGGGAATTTTTCAATTCAGTAATATTATAAACTGTTTGGGAATTTTATTTTTGTGGAATTTTCAAATTTTGTTAATATTATAAATTGTTCGGGAATTTTCCATTTTGGTAATATTATAAACTGTTTGGGAATTTTATTTTTGTGGAATTCAAAATTTATTAATATTATAATCTTTTCGGGAATTTTCCATTTTGGTAATATTATAAACTTTTGGGGAATTTTATTTTTGTGGAATTTTCAAATTTTGTTAATATTATAAATTGTTCGAGAATTTTCCATTTTGGTAATATTATAAACTGTTCGGGGATTTTCCAGGTGTCCCAATTAAAATTTTTATCACAAATATTATAAGCTGTTCGGGAATATTATTATTCGGAAATTTTCCAATTCAGGAATTTTACAGTGTCGGAAATTTTATTTTTCGGGATTTTTCAATCGTCCCGAAAAATAATTCTTGATTTGTAATCTGAAATATTTGAAGAAATAGAATTTGCAAAAAAAAAAAATATTTATGGATGAGTGGGTGTATGCGAGAGTAATTAATAAAGTGTTGTCAAGAGTGCAACCGAGTGGACTTTCACGTTATCAGTGATATCAGAACAACTAAGCATGACAGGAAGTTCCAGTAAGTGTTGGACATTGGTTATCGAAAGTTTCGAACCGTTCTTTGTCTTCTTGAATTATTTTTCTCGGTTATTCAAAAAAAAAAAAAAAAGTTAAAAATAACTCCTAAAAATAAAAAATTATTTATTTAAAAAAAATTGTTTATAAAATTAGTGTTAAGGATCGTAAAAACGATCCGAAATATTCGTTATGTGGAGGATGCTTTTTGTGAGAAATATTTTGGATCGATTAATAGTCCTAAAAATCCCATCGTAAGTTATTCTTTTTAAATAAACCATAATTAACTATATTTAATTTTTTTTCTTCAATTTTTTTTATTAAAAAATTCTCTTTTAAATCACACAAGACTCAGAGATATTGATTTGATAAACTATCGATATAATTCTCAATGGGTGATTCAGAGACACAGATTTCTCAAGGTGTTATTATTAAAAAAATTTCTCGAACTTATCAGATTGTTTAAAAAATTAATAATCTTGTAAATTTCCCTTCATTAAACATTTATTTAAGATTTTTTTTCTCATCGATTGTTTTTTTCGCTGATGATCTCAAAGTCTCGAACCGATCAGTGAACAAATCTAATCGCATCAGAGACAAAAATATCGATCTGATAACAGTGATTCATAATTATTAATCTATCCTTCGCAAAATCGATTTTTGATCATTTATGCAGATTGTAAAATTCCGCTATCTGGGAAAAAATAAAAATTTTTTTCGAATGACATTCGCAATTTACTTTAGAGACTGATAAGATTTATCAAATTCTATTGGGAGTAATAAATTGACCATCGGATTAGACGATATCAATGATAATAGAGCGACATTTAAAATTTGATTTCATTTTTCAAAATAGAGGTTGACAGCAACATTTTATTTCCAAAATTCCCTGATTTTTCCCCAATTTTTCATTTTCCCTCACCATTAATATTTAAAGAACAAAATTATACTATTGTAAGATTTTTTTAAACTATTTTAAAAGAGATTATTGTTCTTTAGAATTAAAAAAGATTCAAATGAATTGGAACAAATTAAAAAAAATCTAAAAATAGAATAGAATAGAATTTAATAGAATTGAAAAGAATTGAATAGAATTTAATAGAATCGAAAAGAATTCAGAATAGATTAATAAGAATTCAAGGTGAATTCAAAAGAATTGAAAAAAAAATCTAAGAAAAAAATCCATTGATTTCAGTGAAATGTGAGTGAAAGGGAATTCAAAAGAATTTGATGAATTTTCTCAGAATTCAAAGTAATTTTAAAATACTTCAGGTTGAATTAAACAAAAACTGAAACAATTTTCAAAAAATCCATTATGTTTAGTTGAATTTAGTGAATTTAGAAGAATTCAGGTGAATTACAAAAACTCAAGAGAATTGAAAAGAATTTATCAAAATTGAAAAAAATTTAACAGAATTGAAAAGAATTTAATAGAATTGAAAAGAATTTAGGGTGAATTCCAAATGAATTCAAAAGAATTGAAAAAAATAAAAATTCCATTGATTTCAGTGAAATTGGAGTGAAAGGGAATTCAAAAGAATTTGATGAATTTTCTCAAAATTCAGAGTAATTTTAAAAGACTTCTGGATTAGACAATATCAATAATAATAGAGCTACTTTTAAAACTTGATTTCATTTTTCATAATAGAGGTTGACCGCAAAATTTTATTTCCAAAAAATTCCCTGATTTTTCCCCAATTTTTTATTTTCCCTCACCATCAATATTTCAAGACCAAAATTATAATATTGTAAGATTTTTTTAAACTGGTTTAAAAGAGATTATTGTTCTTTGGAATACAAAAAATTCAAATGAATTGGAAAAAATTTAAAAAATCTGAAAATCAATTGGTTTTAGTGAAACCGGAGTGAATTTAGAGGAATTGAAGGGAAATGAGAAGAATTCGATGATTTTCATAAAAATTGAAGGCGTATTAAAAAAATGAAGTGGATTAAAAGAAATTAAAAAATTAATTGAATTCAGTAGAATTGATTGAATTTAGAAGAATTCAAGTGAATTACAAACACTCAGGAGAATTGAAAAGAATTGAATAGAATTCGATAGAATTGAAAAGAATTGAATAGAGTTGAAAAGAATTTAAAATAAATTAATAAGAATTCAAGGTGAATTCAAAAGAATGAAAAAAAAAAACTAAAAATACAAAAAAAACATTGATTTCAGTAAAATGGGAGTGAAAGGGAATTCAAAAGAATTTGATGAATTTTCTAAGAATTCAGAGTAATTTTAAAAGACTTTAGGTTTAATTAAACAAAAACTGAAACAATTTCAAAAAAATCCGTTGAATTTAGTGAATTTAAAAGAATTCAAGTGAATTACAAAAACTCAAGAAAATTGAAAAGAATTGAAAAGAATTTAGGGTGACTTCGAAATGAATTAAAAAAAATTGGAAAAAATTCCAAAAATAAAAAAAATTCCCTTGATTTCAGTGCAATTGGAATGGAAGGGAATGCAAAAGAATTTGATGAATTTTTTAAGAATTCAAAGTAATTTTAAAATACTTCAGGTTGAATAAAATCAAAACTAAAACAATTTTTTTTTAAATCCATTGAATTTAGTAGAATTGATGTAATTTATAAGAATTCAAGTGAATTACAAAAAAAGAAGAAAATTGAAAGGAACTAAAAAGAATTTAGAATAAATTAATAAGAATTTAGGGTAATTTCCAAATGAATTCAAAAGAATTTTAAAAAATTCCCTTGATTTCAGTGCAATTGGAATGGAAGGGAATTCAAAAGAATTTGATGAATTTTCGAAGAGTTCAAAGTAATTTTAAAAGACCTTAGGGCCTAGAATATTAAAAATCCTTTGAAATCTTTTGAGATCCCTTGAAGCTTTTTGAAGCTCTTAAAAATTTCTTGGAATTTTTAAAATACACTAAAACATTTAAAACCATTTGAAATCTTTTGAAAGCTCTTGAAACTTTTTAAACCTCTTTAAAATTCCTTGGAATTTTGAAAAATACCCTAGAATAGTAGAAATCCTTTGAAATCTTTAAAAATCCCTTGAAGGTTTTTGAAGCTCTTAAAAATTCCTTGGAATTTTTGAAAATACCCTAAAATTTTTTAATCCTTTTGGATACTCTTCAAATTATTAAAATTTATTAAAAATTCTTGGAATTTTTTCAAATTCCCGAAAATATTTCATATCCTTTAAAATCCTTTGGCATTCCCTTATATTATTGAAAAGTATTAAAAATTCCTTGGAGTTTTTTTAAATAACCTAAAATATTTAAAACTATTTGAAATCTTTTGAAATCTCTTGAAACTTTTCGAACCTCTTTAAAATTCCTTGGAATTTTGAAAAATACCCTAGAATATTAGAAATCATTTGCAATCTTTTGAAATCCCTTGAAGCTTTCTGAAGCTCTTAAAAATTCCTTGGAATTTTTAAAAATACCCTAAAATTTTTTAATCCTCTTGGATACTCTTCAAATTATTAAGATTTATTAAAAATTCTTGGAATTTTTTTAAATTCCCTAAAATATTTCATATCCTTTAAAATCCTTTGGCATTCCTTTATATTATTGAAAAGTATTAAAAATTCCTTGGAATTTTTTTAAATACCCTAAAATATTTAAAACCATTTGAAATCTTTTGAAATCTCTTGAAATCTCTTGAAATCTCTTGAAATCTCTTGAAACTTTTTAAACCTCTTAAAAATTCATTGGAATTTTTAAAAATACCCTAGAATATTAGAAATCCTTTGAAATCTTTTGAAATCCCTTGAAGGTTTTTGAAGCTCTTAAAAATTCCTTGGAATTTTTAAAAATACCCTAAAATTGTTAAATCCTTTTGGAATCCCGTCAAATTATTAAAATTTATTAAAAATTCTTGGAATCTTTGAAAATTCCCTAAAATATTTCATATCCTTTAAAATCCTTTGAAATGTCTTTATATTATTTAAACGTATTAAAAATTACTTGGAATTTTTTTAAATGCCCTAGAATATTAGAAATCCTTTGAAATCTTTTGAAAGATCTTGAAGCTTTTCGAAGCTCTTAAAAATTCCTTGGAATTTTTAAAAATACCCTAAAAAATTTTCATCCTTTTGGAATCCCTTCAAATTATTAAAATTTATTAAAAATTCTTGTAATTTTTTTAAATTCCCTGAAATATTTCATATCCTTTAAAATCCATTGGCATTCCTTTATATTATTGAAAAGTATGAAAAAATTCCTTGGAATTTTTTTTAAATACCCTAAAATATTTCAAATTATTTGAAATCTTTTGAAATCCCTTGAAACTTTTTAATGCTCTTAAAAATTCCTTGGAATTTTTAGAAATATCTTGAAATCTTCAAAATCCTTTGGCTTCCCTTCAAATTATTGAAATATATTTAAAATTTCTTAGAATGGTTTAAAATACCCTAAAAGATTCAAAATTATGTGAAATAATTTGAAATCCCTTGACAATTTCAAAGATCTTTAAAATTCCTTGAAAATTTTAAAAATACCCTTCAGAATATTTTAAATCCTTGGAAATCTTTTGAAATCCCTTATAACTCTTAAAAGCTTTCTAAAATTTCTTGGATGTATGACTCTTAAAAACTCCTTGAAATTTTGTAAAATACCCTAAAATGTTAAAAAATTCTATAGAATGCCTTCAAATTATTGAAATATATTTAAAATTTCTTGGATATTTTTAAATACCCTAATATATTTCAAATTCCTTTAAAATCTTTTGAAATCCCATCAAATTATTAAAATGTATTAAAAATTCTTGGAATCTTTTCAAATTCCCTAAAATATTTCATATCTTTTAAAATTCTTGGGGATCCCTTTAAGTTATTGAAACGTATCAAAAATTCCTTGAGGTCTTTTAAAATACCCTAAAATATTTCAAATCTTTTGAAATCCCTTGGAACTTTTTAATAATCTTAAAAATTCTTTGGAATTTTTAAAATATCCTAAAATCTTCAAAATCCTTTGGCTTCCATTCAAATTATTGAAATCTATTTAAAATTCCTTAGAATGTTTTAAAATACCCTAAAATATTCAAAATCCTTTGAAATCTTTTGAAATCCCTTGAAATGTTTTAAAACGCTTGAAAATTCCTTCAAATTTTTAAAAATACTCTTCAGAATATTTTAGTATCCTTAGAATTTTTTTGAAAATTGAAATCCCTCAAAACGTTTTAAAGATTTTTAAAATTTCTTGGATGTTGTTTGAAAATACCCTAAAATCTTTAACATCTTTTGGAATTCATGAAAATGTATTCAAAAATATTTCAAAACACCCTAAAATATTTAAAGTAATTTTAAATCTTTTGAAATTTCTTAAAACTTTGTAAAGATCTTGAAAATTTCTTGGAATTTTAAAAAATACCCTAAAATTTTTTAAACCAATTGGTTTTTTTTTTAATTTAAAAATGTAATTTTAAAGACTTGAACCATTGAAAATTAGACTTGAACTATTAAAATTGGAAAATTTTAATTAAGAAAATGAGCAATTACTTAATTTTTAGAAATATCTGACTGTTCATTAAAAATCAGTAATTATAAATTAAATATTCAAAACTAAACAAAAAAACTAAACATTGAACTTTAGAATTTAAATTATTATTTTTAACAAAATTTAATTTGTAAGTCAAATTGTTGAATTTTTAGGTATAAATAATAATTTAACACCTATTGTTCTCAGAAAAAATCGAGTAAGTTGAAGAGATATTTAGAAGTTTTGAAAAAATTCAAAATTTATTTAAAATTTGATTTTGGAAGATTTTGAACAAAAAATTTAGAAGCTTTTTAAGAATTTAAAATCTTTAAACTATTTAAAATAAAATTAATTTAACTTTTAATTTAATAACAAATAAAGTGACTATAGTGACTTTTTTTTTAGTTTAATTTTTTTTCTTCAAAATTTCTGACTTTGTCCTGATTTTCACGTTTTTTTATCATTTTAATTAAATGAATTAATTAATTAAAATTAAATTTTAATTAAATTATTTTAATTTCAGGACCTAAGAGTGAATGATGATTCCTCGGAAAAAACTGCAGGTACTTTTGTACGTGCTTCGGATTTTTTTCGTTTTTGGCGATGGAGATCCGGGCAGCGAAAATTTGCAATTCCTCGATTCTGAAAATGGAAGTGGACTAGGAATAAATTCAGAATTAGAGAATTTTAATTACACCAAATCGACGAAAATTCCTCTTCAGATTGATGAAACTACAGAATTTAGTTCGAGCGAAAATACATTCGAAAAAACTGCAGATGAAATTAAAAAGAAAAAAATTTACGATTTGGAAAGAATTGATGAATTTGGATCCACGACTTCAGACAATGAAATTCATACCAGTGAAGATTCGGATGACCAAAAAAGTTCAGAACGTACGTTTCCAGAAATTTTTTGGCAAACCAATAATTTTTTTTCGATAATTTCGAATTAAAAGCGTTAGAAATTGAAAAAAAAATTAAGAAATGATTTTGAGTTGAAAACTTTGCAATTAAAAATATTTTGGATGGGTAAAATTTTGAAAAAAGTACAATATTTCGAATAGAATGAATAGGAATTGAACTTGTATCATTTCTGAATAAAAGCGTTTCAATTTTGATAATTTTAAATTTAAAAAATTTTAAACAGAAGCTTTTCAAATTCAAAACTTTCAAACAAATTTTTTTTTTAATTTTAAGAATTTAATTAGGAAGGAGATTAAATTGTATTATTTCTAATTCAAAGCTTTCAGAATTAAACAATTTTATTTTAAAAATTAAACATTTTTTTTAGAATTTTAAAAATTGGATTATTTAGAATTCAGAGGAATGAAAATTGTATTATTTTTAATCAAAAGCAATAAAAATTGAATAATTTGAAATTGAAAACTTTTGAATTTTAATAAATTTAAATTTGAAGCGATTAAAATTTGACAATTTGAAATTGAAAACTAAATTAAATATTTCAAAATAAAAGCTTCTAAAATTCTAGAAATCTGATTAGATAAATTTCTCTAAAATCAAAAACTAAATTCACCTTTATTTTCGTCTCTAAAATTTAATTATTAAAAAAAAAGTTCAAAGTCAAAAATAATTTTAAATTATACTTTTCGAAATTCAACAATTTCAATTTTAATCGCAACATTAAAACTACTTTAATTACTTCAAATAAATTTGAATCTTTTAGAAATTAACAAATTTTAAATTTTCAATTATACTTTTCGAAATTCAACAATTTCAATTTTAATCGCAAAATTTAAACTTATGATAGGGAAAAATTGAAAATTTAGCATTTACCATGAAAATTCAGAATTCTAAAATTAAAACAATAAAAAATTAAATAAATGATTCAATAATTTTTTTTTAACTGAGTTTGAAATGTCAAACTTTTTGGAACATTTTTGAAATAAAAAAAACTTCAATATTCAATGCCTGGTTCCAGAGAGAATTTCTCTCTGCTGGTTAAATTTGAAACTGACTAAAATTGAATTGGTTGAGTTCCGAAAAGTATAATTGACAATTTGAAAATTACTAATTTCTAAAAGAATAAATTTGCTCAAAGTAATAGAAATTTTCAAGGATTCGAGTATAAAAAGTTTTATTATAACAATTCTTCGGGACCAATTTTTTTTCTTCTCAAATGAAGTTCGGATTTGTTTTAAGTTTCAAGTTTCTGGAGTATACATTTCTTATTGATATTTCCGATTTGAAATTACTTTTTATTTTGAATGTTGTTTTCAGAATAATTTAATTTCAAAGGTTTACAATTGATAACAATTCAGATTTCGATAATTTCAGAAGCTTTTCCTTTGAAATAGCCAATTTAGTTTTCAATTTTAACTCCTTCCTGATGAAACTGTCCTATTTTTAAAATTATTTTATGTTTTTTCTTTGAACACCTGAGAGAACAGATAGTAGAATTTTTATCAAAATTACTAACAATAGTTGAAATTCTTCAGATTATTTGACATGGAATTGCTCAACCGAAAAGAAATGAATGCTGAAGAGGTACGTTTTACTTTTATTGCCTATACTTTAACTTGGTTAAAAATTTCAAGAAATATTATTGACAATTCATATGAATAGTAATTTCAATAATTATTGAATTGCTGTTACTTTCGAAAAATCAAACACGCACAATCAGCGCATAGAAACAATGAAAACAGTTTATGAAATAAAAAATGGGCCTAGTAATCTTTTTCATATAAAAACGTTCTCTCAGAACTATTTTGATCAATAAAAAAAATGTATACTGAAGTTAATAATGGCTGTAATTTATTTAAATTTTATGAATTAGTTTTTTAAATACCAAGCATTTCTAAGGCTAATGGGGACAGAGCCTGAGAAAATTTTAATTGAATAAAGATGTTTCAAAGTATCATATAATGTAGTATCAAGTGACATTCAAAAAGACTGGATAGATTTTTTTTACTAAAAAATGTGATTTCTCTCTAAAAAAAAAACTCATTTTTACTCAAAACTTACAAAACGCTCAAATTATGAAATACGGGAAATCTCCCAGTGTAATATTTTTCTCCCGGTTCTCCCGGATGAGTGGCCACCCTGATTAATTAATTTCGTTATTTCGTGCAAAAAAACGTAACCCAAAGTAACCTTTTCATAAAATAAGTAACTTTTTAGTAACCGCGGATCAAAAATGTAACTAAGTTACTAAAAAGTAACCTGTTCCGAATCCTGTGTACCAGTGGAAAACTTTTAAAACATTGAAATCATTTGAATTTTTAAAAAATCATGCAATCTTTTGTAAAGAAAAAAATCTTTTTAAATCATCATACCTTTCCTCGACGAGAGGACTTTCAGAAGGAGGCTGAGCCTGTTGCTGTGGCATTGGCCTGATCAGTGGCGGTGGCTGTGATGTAAAAGGCAAAGCTGGTGGATATCCTGGTGGAGGTTGACTCAAATCCTGGGTTATAATTCCCGGATTCGAATTCCCCTGGAACATCCCTTGATTTGGCTTCATCACATCAGAGGGCTTCAAGTCGCACTCCGACGCAAAGGGAAGATTCTGCAATGAATTAATTATTATTAAATCTTCAATCTTGATTAAATCCAACAACAAAAAAAAAGGAGAAAAAAAAAACCACAAACAAGTAAGATTGACTTACGGGTACAGTTTGGGCAAGATGCTTATCGAATTCCTCCTCCTGCTGCTTCATCAGCTGCAACTTTCGCACCTTTTCCTCCATTTCCTGCTGCGACTGTCCAGTTCCTTGCATCGTTTGTTGCAGGGTCTGCAACTGCCTCAACACTTCCGGATTCGTCAGCAAAAGTCCCAAGCTCTCAAGACTTCCCGTCGTCGACACAGTGTTGTGCTGATTTATGCTGGGATTAACAGCTGGCGAGCTACTCGTGACAACTACATCATCATCCTCCTCCTCGCCATAGTCAAAATCTAAAAGTTTCTTATCGAATTTTACGGAACTCTGAGCCTCGTTTGCAGCCTCCTGCTTCTTCAGTAACAGTTGTTGCAGATGTTGCAGTTGATCGAGGAAGTTTACGTCCACTTGATTTGAGCCTGACTGACCCTGTAAATTTGCCTGTATATTTAAAAACCCAACTTAATAACAAGCGAACTAGCAAAAGCCACTATAAAATAAGACAGTCACAGTGCAAAGATTAGGTGCCGTCCATAAACTGCGTTACCAATTTTCAACAAAATAACTTATTTTTAAATAAAATAATTGAATTTTTAACCAAGCAGTTGAGTTCTCAGACAATAGGGAAAAATGTAATTGTTGATATTTTAACTAAACAAGATTTTAATTTTAAATCAAAAAGAAAGATGAATTTTCAACAAGAGTTAAATTTTCTACCAAAAAAGAGGATTTAACCAAATACTTGAATTTTCAACAAATTAATTAAATTTTCAATAAAATAATTAAAGGTTCAACAAATGAGTTGGATTTTTGAACAAATAGCTGAATTTTTAACTTGAAAAGATAAACTTCCAACCAAAAAGATTAATTTTTTCCAAACAAGAAAAAACATTAACAAAATAGCTGAATTTTCAACAAAATAATTAATTGTTTAACCACGTAGTTGACTTCTCAAACAAAAAAGATAAATTCTCTATGAAAAATGTAATTGTTGACACTTGAACCAGAGATTTTAATTTTAAATGAAAAAGAAAGATGAATTTTCAACAAGAGTGGAATTTTCTACCAAAAAAAGACACTTCAAAATAATTGAATTTTCAAAAGATGAATTAAATTTTTAATAAAATAATTAAAGTTTCAACAATTTAGTTGAACTTTTAAACAAATAGCTGACTTTTTAACTCAATAAGATAAATTTCGAACCAAAAAGATTAATTTTTCCCCGAAAAACAATTGAACAAAATAGTGGGATTTTCAACAAAATAATTAATTGTTTAACCAAGTTTCTCAAACAAAAAATGTGAATTCTCAAAGAAAAATGTAATTGGTAATGTTTCAACCAAACACGATTTTAATTTTAAATTGAAATGAAAGAAAGAGAGTGGAATTTTCTACAAAAAAAAGATACTTCAAAATAATTGAATTTTCAAAAAATTAATTGAATTTTCAATAAAATAATTAAAGTTTCAATAAATTAATTGAATTTTTAAACAAGTTTTAAACAGCAAAGCATGATTATAACTTTAAATCGAAAAGAAAGACAAGTTGTTAACCAAGAAACATGACTTTTCAACAATAAAGGATAACTTTTCAATTAAAAAGGACAAATTTTCAGCAAAATAATTAAATTTTTAATGAAATAATTAGATTTTCAACAAATTAGTTGAACTTTTAAATAAATAGCTGAATTTTTAACCTATAAAGATTAATTTTCTACCAAAAAAAGACGAATTTTCAACAAAATACATGAATTTTCAACCTACAAAGATAAATTTTCAACCAAATGGACCAAATAGTTTAATTTTTTAAGCCAAAGACATATTTTTTATAAGACAGTTGAATTTTAAACCCGAAGGACGATTTTTTTATCCAAAAAAGACGAAAGTATAATAAAACAGTTAAATTTTTAAATAAAAAAGCTAAATTTTATACCAAAAATGGAATATTTAAAATTTCAGTTCCACACATTCATTTTAAGCCCAATAAAAACGAATTTTCAACAAAATAGTTAAATTTTACACCAAAGTAAGGAATTTTCAACTAAAATGATGAATCTTTAACTAGAATAGTTGAATCATCAATTAAAAAAAAAATTCAACCAGAAATGAAATAGTTAAATTTTTAGTTGAAAAATTAATGTTTAGCCAAAAAAAAAACAGGAATTTTTCAACAAAATAGTTCAATTTTCAACCAAAAAATTAATTTTCATCAAAAGATTTTTACTTTTAACCAAGTATTTGAATTTTCAACCAAAATGATGAATTTTCAACTAGAATGCTGAATCCTTAATTTGAAAAGTTGAATTTTCAACTAAAAAATATCAATTTTAAATCAAAAGTGGAATGGTTACATTTTCAGTAAAAAAAGTTAATTTTCAACAAAATAGTTACATTTTGAACCAAAGTGATGAATTTTCAACTAAAATGATGAATTTTTAACTGGAATAGTTGAATTTTCAACTGAAAAAGATAAATTTTCAACTAGAAATTAAACAGTTGAACTTTTTGTTTAAAAATTCAGGTTTAACAAAAAAGACGAATTTTTTATCAAAACAGTAAAATTTTCCATTGAAATGATGAATCTTCAACAAAAAAAGTTAATTTTTAACAAAAGACTTTAACTCTTAACCAAGTATTTGAATTTTCAACCAATAAGTTTAATTTTCAACTAAAATGCTGAATATTTAACTGGAATAGTTAAATTTTTAACTAGAAAGATGAATTTTTAACCAAGAATATTAGTTCCAGTTAATTCTGTACCAAAAAGACGAATTTTTAACAACATAAATGAATTTTCAACCAAATTTGGTAAATTTTCAACCAGAAATGAATTTTTAACTGAAACTATTAATCTTCAAAAAACAAAAAGAATACTAAACAAAAGAGTGAAACATTAAACTAAATAATTATTAAAAAGAAACGAATTTTCAATGAATGACTTAAATTTTTAACCAAACAGATGAATCTTCAAAAAAAAAATAATAATAATAATAATTTTTAACAAAGCAGTTCAATTTTCAACCCAGTAGTTGACTTATTGACCAAAAAAAATTACTTGAAAAAAAAATTTGCATTTGCAACAAAATAATTAAATTTTCAACAAAATAATTAAATTTCAAATAAAGAAATTGAATTTTTAACCCAAAAAGATTAATTCTCACAAAAAATGTGCAAAAAATTAATTTTCAACAAAATAGTTAAATTTTCAACCAAAGAAATAAGTCTTCATTGAAAAAAAAAATGTCAACAAAGTAATTCTACTTTTACCCACGCAGTTGAATTTTTAATAAAAAAAATCGGTTTTCAACAAAATAGTTAAAATTTCAACGAGATGAATTTTCAACTAAAAAAGATTTTAGTTGATTTTTCAACACCAAAATATTAATTTTAAGGAACAATTAAATTTTCTATGAAATAGTTGAATTTTCAATTAAAAATATGAATCTTCAACAACAAAAATGTATAATTTGGTAGCTTTTCAACCAAAAAGAATTATTTTTCTTGAAAGCAGGGGGAAAAAGAGCTTTTATAAATGTAATTTATGGACGGCTGCCCTTATATTCTACGAATAGATGGAGCAATTCTCTAGCAAAACATTCTACTGTGCAAACAATAAAAGCAGTAACTACCTATTAATTATAAGAAACTAATAAAATAAATTATTATTTTTTATAGATGTATGTCCTAACTACAATTTTTCCATTAAAACGTGCGAAAAATCATCTCTCATTACTAGATTTTATTAGCTTCTTTGGCCTAAAACTTGTATTATTCATAAGAAAAGTAGTTACGACTTTTTTTGGTTAAAGGGCAATAATGGACAATTGGACAAGCATCATTTATACATTAACAATACTAAGCTAATAATACAAAAACAGGCCTCACAGTTTCTAAAAGTAAAGGATCTTTTAAAGGAAGACAACTTTTTCATAAAAGAGAATGAGCCTGTGAGGCCTGAGAAACATTAATTTTTTTTAGTAAGATACTTTTGAGGAACCTGGACACTTTGAAGTTTAAAGTATGCGTTCGTAGCAAATAATATACAAAAACACTAACCAAAAGCTTATGAGCGTTTACCATATTGGCAGTTTCCATTTTTGTTTGAGCCAGCCAAGCTGGATCGATGGTCTTGGTACTCGAGAACATTTTTGGATCCTTCGGCGGGTTCTTTACCGGCGGCGATGCTTTTGCATTCACAGTAGCAGCATTCACTCCTGAAAATGTGAAAATGTACCAATTTATTACAAATTTGTTTTCAATTCCATCAAGTATTAGTATTTTTCAATCAGGGTAGCCGTTTTAATCAAAGAAAAAAATATCCCGGTCATTTCCCGGTACCCAAACATTTTTCACGGTCAATGAAATTAAAAAATTCGAACTCTAAAGCTAAAAAATTTTCCACTTGAAGTAATAAAAAGTGAGTTGCAAATTAAAGCACTAAAAGTGGAATTCTTGAATTCTAAACATTTCAAATTAAAGTTTAAAAGTTTTTTCATTCAAAAATTTTGTATTCAATTGCTCTATAATTTATACGTGGCAGTTAAATAAAAAAATAAAAAATAAATTAAAAAGTTAAAATTTAAATTGAATTTAAAAAAAATTAATTATTAATCAAATAAAAAATTATAAAAATATAATATATAAAATAATATAATATAAAAAAATAATATCATAAAAAATTATAAAAAATTTTATTTAACTTTTATAAATTGTAGACTTCAAAGATGCAGATGCAGTTTCAAAAATATAAATCTACGTTATCATTTTCAATGCACTAAATTAAAGAATCAATCACTGAATTACATTTTTTCCAAATTATATAATTTTAAGCAATTTTAAGCTAGAAATATTAAAAATTGAAAGTTACATTTGTTTAAAATTAATTTTATTTTAAACAGCTTAAAAATCCTTAAAATGCTCCAAAAATTAATTTCAAAATCTTGAAAAATCTACATGTTGTTTTACATTTTTTCACATTTTAAATTATATTTGAAATTTTTTCATAACTTCTAAACATCTTTTAAAATATTAATTTTAATGTTAATTCATTTATGTCTACTGGCCTAGAATCAATATTTTTAAATATCGATTTTTTTTCAAATTGTGAAAACAATGCTCTCTTGCTCCGCTGGGATCCGAACCCAGGCCTTTCAGATCTTTTAAAATGATTCGAATTTTTCCTAAAATTGTTCAAAAATCCTGCCAAAAACAATTTCCTATAATTATGGAATATTTAATTGGAATAGTATTTTCAACTGGAATTTTCAGTAAAAAAAATAATAATAATTTCCAACCCTTTTTCAACCAAAAATATGAACTTTCAATTAAAACGATGAATCTTCAACCAAAAGAATTAACCTTTAACAAAAGAGTTTAACTTGCAACCAAATAATTTATTTTCTAAAACAAAATTGAAAAAATTTCCTTAAAATCTTTCAGATTAATTTTTGACAATTTTGCAAATCTTTCTGAATGTTTTTAAATATTCTCTTGAAATTAATTTTTCAAAAGAAAAAATTATTTTCAATTTCCCTAGGAATCTTAAGGAAATGTTTTTTATTCTTTTAATGTCTTTCGCGATTCTTAAAAAGCTTCTAAATTTTTTATTCGAAAACTGCAAAAATCTATATTTTGTTTTAAATTACGCTGTGGGCCTAATTTAATTGTTATTTATACATCAAAATTCAACAATTTGTCAACAAATTAAGTTTTTTTAAATAAAACAATCAAAAATATAACGTTCAAAATTTAGTTTTTTTTTTGTTTTTAGTTTTAAATATTTGATTAATACTTACTGATTTTAAATCAGTATTCAAATATTTCTAAATATTAAGTAATTGTTCTTTTTCTTAATTAAAAAAATTCAAATTGAATGGTTTGAAAATGGAACATTTTAGACTGAAACCATACTTTAAATTTAATAAAAGCCTATAATTATGAATATATTATTTTTAAGTTATTTTAAAATTAAAAATGGTTTATAAGGTTTCAATTGGGTGTTTACATTTGTTCAACTATTAAGACTTTCCATTTGAAATAGTTCAATTTTTAACGTTAAAATCTGGAAATGATAAAATTGTGAACTGATTCCGAATCGTCTTGTAAAATCAATTATTATTCACTTTTTAATCCTAAAATTCTTTAAATTAAAATGTAAACTGTCATTTCCGGGTCTCATAAAATTCCCGGTTTTCCGGTCCAGTGGCCACCCTGTATATATGTTAAAGATAATCATTAATTCATTCAACGAATTAGTTTAATAAATAAATTTGATAAAAAACATAAAACAACATTTTTTGGGCCCATAATATAATAATTTATTATTATTGTTATGTTGCTACTCTTATGTTTATTATTAAAATAAAATAATAGGCCCACCAAATTTTTATTTTATTTTTTACCCCTCAAATAGCAATTTCCTGTTATCAAACATAATTACTTATTAAACTAATTCATTTTATTAAAAAAGGCTTCTATTTATAAATGTTATGCTTTTCGTATTTAATTTCATAACTTTCATTACCTTAAACATAAATAAATAAAATACTAATAATCATATATACTTAGGGGAATTTTTACACACGAAGTGCTTTTGGTGGGATTTCATTCATTTGTTTTAGCGATAATAAAAAATCCTCGTACAGTAATAAATTTTTCTGCCAACATTGTAATAAAATTCTAATCTACAGTCAACTTTTTCTTGAGCATTTTTTTTTCTTCTAATTTTGGGTTCAACGGATTTTCAACAAAATAGTTCATTTTCAACCAGAGAAGAATTTTCAACTGCAATTATGAATCGTCAACCAAAAAAAAAAAACACAATTTTTAACAAAATAGTTCATTTTTCAACAAGAGAGATAACTTTTTTGAACAAAATACATGAATTTTCAACCAAATGGTTGGAGTTTCAAGTAAAAAGGATTAATTTTCAACAAAAAATGGAATATAAAAATTTTCAGTTAAAAAGACTAATATTAAACAACACCAAAAAGAATTTCCAACAAAATAGTTCATTTCTCAACCAAAGAGATAAATTTTTAACTGAAATGATGAATTTTCAACCAATAAAATGAATTTATCTAAAACAGGTTAATTATCAACAAAGTAGTCGAAATTTTAACCAAAACAAGATGAATTTTCTACCACAAAAGATGAGTTTTCAAGCAAAAAATCAGATGTTTTAGAAAACAGTTGACTATTAAACCGAAAAAGTTTAATTTTCAACAAAAACGTTAATTTTGAACCAAGAGAAATTTTCAACCGAATAGTTGAATTATAAAAAAATGTCATTTTTAACCAAAACGTTGCATTCACAACCAAAAAATTAATCTTTCAAACAAAAGGCTGATATTGAACAAAATAGTTTAATTTTTAACCCAACAGTTGAATTTTCAACCTCCAAATATGAATTTCCAATGCAAAAGGACAATTAATAAAAAAAGTTAAATTTTCAATGAAACAATGAAATTCTTAACAAAATAATTAAATTTTCAACACAATAGTTGAATTTTCTACTCAAATGAACCTTTAACAACAACAAAATGTGTTCTTAACAAAGAAGTTCAACTTTTGATTTTTTACCCAAAATAGTCGAATTTATCCAAAAAGATAAATGATAAAAAAAATGTAATAGATGATACTTCAGCCAAGAAAGATTTTAATTTGTTATCAAAATCAGTTGAATTTAAACAAAAAGACGAATTTCCAATAAAATAGTTTAAGCCTCAACCAAAACAAATAAATTTTTAACCAAACAGTTGCATTCTTAACGAAAGATGACAACACTTATACCGAAAGAAAATTTGATGAATGAATGATAAAAAAGAAAATCAATTTTCAAACCAAAAAGACGAATTTTCAACAAAAGAGTTGAATATTCAAGCAGGAAGATTTTTCAGTCAAGAGAGAAAAAGAATTTCAACCAACTTGTTAAATTCTCAAACTAAACAGGCTTTTCCTTCTTTAGAAAACCAAAAAATTTAGAAACAAAAAGCTCATTTTAAACCAAATATTTGAATATTCTACAAAAGAAATAGAATTTTAAACACAAAAAGACGAAATTTCACCAAAACAGTTGTATTTTCAATAAAATAGTTAAATTTTGAACTTTTGAAATTTTTCAGCTTTCTACCAAAAAAGATGAATACAACAAAATACATAAATTATCAACCAAATTTTTGAAATTTCAACTAAAAATGATCAATTTTCAAACAACAATGGAATATAATTTAATAAAATATTAATTTTCAAACAAAAAATAACGAATTTTCAGCATTATACTTGAATTTTTAATGAAATAGATCAATTTCCAAACAAAAAAATTGATTTTTTTAAGGAACTATAAGAACTTTGTGAACAAAGTTAATTATAAACCAAGAAAAATGAATATTAAAAAAATAATAATAATAAATGAATTTTGAACGCAAAAGGACGAATTTTCAATTTAAAAGCACGAATGTGCAAGAAAACAGGTAATTTTCAACCAAGAGAGATGAATTGAAATAAAAATAATTAATATTTAAAAGAACTATTAGAAATTGTAATCAAAAGAGATAAATTCTGAACCAAAAATACAATACAGGATGGCCACTATTTTTTCAATTTTTGTCTCCCGGCTTTCTCCCGGTTAATATTCGTGATTTCTCCCGGTTTAGAAAAAAAAACTAAACTCAACTCAAAGAACGCAGTGTACCGGCTTCTCGCACGGTCAGCTCAGACTCGGTAGTTGGGCGTGTTTTGCAAATAAAGAGGATTCAAAATATCAGCAACACAATAATCTTGTATTTAAAATAAATAGTACTTGTAATTTATTTATCTAAAATAAATTGAAATAATAATAAGCCAGGTTTAACAATCATTGTTTAACTACATTTCGAGTCTCGATATATCTCATTGATTCATAATCCTAAAATCAACCAAGGCTCTGATAACAATAATCTCAACTCATTACTACAAAATAAGTCTTAACCTAATACTTGCAAACTAAGTTGACTTTGAGAAGTTAGGCTTCCCTGCCCGGAACTCCATGGTAGACAATTACAAAACAAAACTTCAAATTCTTAATGTTGATCCTAGGACCGAGCTAAACAAACTTCCAGAAAACTCAATTTAAATGTTTCAGCAAAACTCAAAATAATCATCCACAAGTTTCCGTGATGATTTCAACTTAAATTCTGTAAAAAAATCAAATTAAAAACAATTTCTCATGTTAATTTCAGAAGTCTAGTCATCAGAAAAACCTATCCTCAAAATCGACTATAGCCTAAACTCACTAAATTAGTAATGACCCATGACTAGTCACAACTTAATGTATATGGTTAGTAATAGACAAACTCAAAATCACCACAAAATATTAAAAAGATCTAGACCTCTGAATCTGAATCCCAATAATCCACATAATAATTTTCCAAACCTTTACACTTTCAGTTTCTAGAGAAATTACACCTAGCTCGCATAACCCTACTGACTCTAAATTCAATCTAATAATTACCAATCACGTGGCATCATCATCTGAATAAAATTGGCAACCTTAACATAGGTCACTAGCATACTCAGATTTTGTCGAACGACTTTTCAATAAACATGACTTAAATTAACCAGACAAAATCAATCCAAAAATAAGAAAGTAATAATCTCAACGTAGTCCAATGACACAATCAAAATTTATACACTATTTTTGACGCTCAAAGTTTCCGTAAATCTTAAACATAAAAAGGGGTGGGGTAAGGGAAAAGCCCTTGACTGAATGACATCTCTAAGGAATTCGAATTAAGAGTCTTTGATACAGCAAAATTGAGGTACATATTTTTGCCGTTAACACAAATTGGGTGCAAAACTCGACTGGGGGCTCAGTTCAACAAAATGGCACGTTTTTAGGTTAACACATGAAAGGAGAATCACTCATAATTAAAGATCGGGTTTCGGGATAAATCAAAACTCGGGACTCCATTACGTGGCAAAAATAGGACGGGGCAACACTTAGCTGGGGACTCAGTTCACGAATTGCACATAATATATAACACAATCGGGGATACATTTCAAAGATAAAAAATATTTATAACCACTTCACTATATTATAAAAAAATGAATAAAAAGCCCAATTAGAGAGTCTCCGTCTCGACCACGTATGACGCCATTTTCTCGGCAGTAACACAAACATTTGAGAATCAAAATTGATCTAATGTGACCACATGTCGAGCGTAGTTCTCTTTTTCCTAATTAAAAAGAAATGGCCTTACTCGTAGAATTCCGGAATGACACTGCTGAATTTCCTTAGGATGAGGAGTCGTTGATTGCGTCTCAAATAGATCTCCGGGAAATTGCTCGACCATGAGCACTTTACAAAACGTGTGAAAACTTCAAAATTATACTGATCAACTCGACGCGGCTGTGGTCCGCAGAGTAGAGCGAGCGTAGTTGCGACGGCCAGGGACTTGGCCTCAGCATTCCTTCTCCTCCTTCTCTCCGCTGTTCCTATTGGTGGTAAGGCCGCTGCGGAGACGAGATGCTGGGTTTACATTCCAGGGCCGTATGAATAAATGGATCTCGGTACCCTGTTATTTTCGGTTTTCATTCTTCCTTCTTTCCATTATCGCCAGAATTGTCAAGTGTTGTTATTTCTTTGCCCTTACTCTCCAATCCACCCATTTGATCACCTCCTGGAGCCCGAAAGTTCCCTGGCTGATCAGAGCAGGATTTGGTTCGGTACCAGTTGGTATCAGCCGACGTGAAGAGGGAATTGCGCATTGAGATTCTCTAGTCATGTTGGGAATTGACGAAGAAATTTCTCATCGTAAAGTTTCCAAAAAGGTTCGACACCAGGTAGATGAGTCGTTCCAGATTTTTCGTAACTTACAGCGTTACTCCAAATCTCGCCGGCATCCTAACATGATCCTTGTAGATGAGGAGCCACAGCTCATTTGAGTCTGGCAGACGATAGTAGATAGAAAAGGCAGGAGAATTCAAACGGCTTGAAATGTGTGGCGACGGAATCTAGACGTTCTGCGAGTCTCTAGTGGCGTCCCATTTGAGTTTCGAAGTCGAAAGAAGTCCCTCGATGTCCCACGATGTCTCGATGAGTCCGAATCGTTACAAAAAAATAAAAGAAACGAACAGAATATGTCCTTAAAATTATAAATCTTAAATCTGGGCCTAGTCATGGAGTTTCCGTACCACAGCCGCGATTTCTGACCGTATAAAATTAAATCTATAAAATCACGGAAAATCTCAAAATGTCAAATAAAATTTCATTAATTAGAACTTGTGAGTTGCAAGAATTTCGCAACGTCACAAACTTGTTTGTGTGTTATCGTATGTGGCAATTTTCCTCCGTGGAACTTTCGATCGCGCTCTACAGGCATGTCGCATAACAGGCATGTCGCATCACCGATCTCACTAGAACAAAGCATTTCCGGAAAACCACGTATAACCCTGCAGCGAACGGACTCGTGAAACGGCTGCGCCGCCACCCTCGGACTAACATTATTTGCCACGAGTAAGAAAAATGGGTTAACGTATTACCAGTCATACTTTTGGAAATCAGGTTCGCAAGGAAGGAAGATCTGAAAGCAACATTATCGGAGCTGGTCAATGGTGAGGCTCTTCAGTTACCTAGAGAATTTTTTCCTCAACGTGTGGCTATGAGCAATACTTCGTAGTAAGTTGAAGAACTGAGGAAGAATTTTGCCTCTCTCCGATCAATATGTAGCACACGTCATAGTACAAAACATTTTTCAAAATGATTTAAAAACGTATTCACACGTGCTTTTTTGTCAGGACATTTCCAAAATGCATTGTAGCAGCCCTATAAAAGATTGTTTCGAGTCATCAAACGATCTGCGAAGACATTTGCAATATACCTGCGAGAAAGAGATACCACTGTGTCTATTGATCGCCTGAAGCCGTTCTACGTCCTTAACGGAGATACCCAAATCGAATCACAATAGATATCATGCACCAGCACGGATACAGAAATTCAGCCCAAAACTAATATCAGCACTGGAGATCAAAGTAGTTCAGCATAAAGGTGATCTGCAGGTTCAGCAGCATCACACAACACGGCCTGGTAGACTTTCCGTTTTCCAGAGAGGTTACCGGGTGGCTTCGCGTGACTCCATCACTAGCAGGTGATTCAATATTCTTTAATATAAACTAACAGTTTTGCTTTTTTTTTTTAAATAATTTTATTTTATTTTTGGCACTATATTATTCATTTAAGAGAAATTAGTTTCCTTAGTTTAAGGAAGCCCTTAAGGCTTTTAAAACGACTCGGTTTTTTGCCTGATACATAATACGTCTACAAGAATGCATTATTTAATGTAATATTTTCACCATATAATCTAAAGGCAATTATGTCATTAGGAACATTATTAATTTTTGAAAGTCGACAATATGACGTTTTTTGTTACATTGAAGAAATGATCTTTTATTATTATCATATTTTTATTGTTATTATTATTAACAATTTCTATTGACAAGGCGTCATGACATTTCAAATTTTTTTTTCAATTAACAGCTGCATAAATGTGCGATTTAACAAAAAACGACTACATATCATACATTGATTAATATATCAATAACAGCAGGTAATTTATGCTATAAACATTTTACTATTGTATTCATGACGTGCTCTAAAATGGATTTTTACAACTGTTATATATCAGTCTGTAAGGCAACTCTTGACGGTTAAGTACGTTCCTCATTTTTGAACAAATATTTAATAGGTAAAAAGTTATTAACAACCAAAGTTGACAAAAAACGTCAAATTGTCGACTTTCAAAAATTAATAACTTTTGAAATATGCCTTTTACGAGAAAACGATAAGAGACCTTTCCTTCTTAAAATGTGCCAAATTAGGTACAAAAAAATTGTCCGATTGCAAAAAACTATTTTTTAATGATTTGTTTAAACAATAGCGAATAACAAAAAATTGACCAACTTTTGGACCGGGCAACCTTGAAATTCGTAATCAGCGACCCAAAAAACATAGAATAAGACAAAGTTGCCGAGGGGACCTCGAAATGTACACGAATACCCCCCCCCCCCAGGCGGTCGGACTATTAGCTATTATGTATGTCGGGCTGCAGTGACCCAGTCTACTTTTAAGTCGCATAAAATCTGTAAGTGGCGTGTATTCGTCGCTCAATGCAATATATAATATAAGTTACGAAAGAAACGTAAGTTAAAAAAAAAGATATCTTCCTTACCAGCACAAAGGGTGATATATTATATAATTTCGAAATATTATCATTATATACTATTATTAATTTTTAATATTTTATTATAATATATTATTATATGACAGCAGCCGGCCATACACAATAGCTAGCGTCTTACATTTTATAGTCGAAAACACTCAATTTTCAATGACAAAAAAAAAACCAGAATATTTTTCGAAAAAAATCTCTCTGTTCCGGCCGACATAATTGCCTTTAGATTATGTGGTTAAAATATTACATTAAACAATGCATCCCTGTGGACGTATTATGTTTCAGGCGAAAATCCTAGTCGTTTTAAGAGCCTTAAAAAGATTCTAGATTTCAAGAGCAAGAGGTAAATTTTGTTATCCCTATACAGGTGTAGGCTGAGGACCCGGCAGGGTTCGCACTCAGTAATTGTTTGGGTCTCGCTCTGTCTATTACCCGTAGCTCGTTATATGCATTTCAAAATCTTGTAGTTATTCAATAAATGTTAATTGTTATGTTAATTTGTTGATCGTCTATTCGAGTTAAAGGTCACCTTACCCACATTTATTGTAACTCAGACTTTTTTCTACTTATTTTCTACAAAGACCCAAGTATATATTTTTTATATGAGTAAAAAGTCGCACTAGTCAAAACATCAGTTTGACTAGGATATCTCTTGACGTCTTGACATAAATAACTGCTTATAATTTTTTCTCCTAATGGACCTTTTGTCTGATCTGAAAAAGATTAAATTCCAATAATAGGGGAGAGTGGGGTATGGTGTCTCGCTTTGACTTAAATGCCCTATAAATTATGACTGAAATGTGATTTTGACGTGTGTATTTTTTAATGTGAAGCTTACATTACAAGGGAACATATGTTATTACTGCAAACCACTTTTTAATATCTTCATTATTTGATATTTAATTATTGGATGGATGTCGCATTTCAGTCAGCGTACCCCATACATTGGGGTACGGAGACCATCATATCACTGCCGTTTATATAACAATATGCACATTGTTAAAAAAATTATATAATATAATAATTCTGGAAAGTGTAATGTAACGAAAAAAATTACTCCAAGCATTTTCAACACTAATTTAATGTTTTATTATCAATCAAAGTAAAGTATGTTGCGAAAGCAGTTATAACATCTTACTCCCTGCTAAAATACATGGGCACGCCGCGGCGCGGCGTCATGCCCCATATGTGACAGCCCAAGATTCAATTAATTTTAATACATTTAAAACGTTTATAGATATAAACCATAATACCAGAAGTTTAATCAAATACTTCACCTAATCAAATCTATCTTTTTCATGCTTTAAGTATTTCAAAATATGCTGTAAGTGCTTAATTTCAGCCAAAGACTTTTTCATCGTTTTCCGCCAAAACTGTTTTTTCATAATTACTCTTCCGACGTGAATTTTAAAAGAGAAATTGTATCAAATCACTATTTTTCTAAACAGAGAAAACTATTTTATGTGAAAAACTAATATGAATATAAAAAAATACGGGCATTATTTGTAATAGTCACCATGTCCCGCACCGACATCATACCCCACTCTCCCCTGTTAACTACGAGGTCTAGTTCATCATAAATCCTCCGGATCGGATTCACTTTCCACAGAGGGTGGCATTGCGATCTACTTTGTTAGAACTAGGTCACCTTGCCGGAGGTTCTGCAACTCTGGGTATCTCTTGAAATTCAAGTTGAGGCAGCACAGCAACAGTCACGGAACACATATATCTTGAAAATCCGGTTTTAGAAAAAATACGAAGTCCAGGGCCCTGATGCCCCTTGTCCCCAGCTTCGAGGGATCATTCTCCACTTCTTGGAATGCATGAACGATCTTTAACGACAAAGCTTGTAATTTTAACACGCTGAGTCCGCCTTGAAATCCCTCGTTTTTCGCATCCTCTGCCATTCCCTATGTCACAGCTAATTTAGCTAATGGCAAATTTACGTTGAACGATGCGAGTAATATAAGAGATATGATGAATGAAAAATATACTTCTGAAACGGGCGCAACAATACGACGTGTCTTATAATACATCACGAAAAAAATAATACAAAGCCGGAGATTAGAGTAATCATGCCGTGATCAATTTAATTTATGGCCAACTTCTTTTTTATGCATACTTTCAGGCAAAATTAGATTATGAACCAGAATCTATTTCATAATCTAAGTAATTAGAAACAAAAAAAGTTAAGTTTACAAGATGTGAAAATGTAAAATACTTGCGTTCAAAATTGAAAACGTTTAAAGCTAAACATTCCAAGAGCATTGATATACTATCGAAAGTCCAATAACTAAGTCCAATCACCAAACAAAAGAATTCTTTATTTAATTATATTCTCTAATGTTTCGAATTATTTAAAAATGATTAATTCAAAAAGAAATTAGCCACTGATTCATTCAGTTTTAATTTTACAAATTTGTAGAAAAATGCAATAAATTTTCAGTCAAACATCAGTAATTGGTTCAGAAATTACATTATATTATTTAACAGAAAAATCAGTAAAATTATTTCCTCCCATCTTTATCAAGCACAGAACGAACGGACGCTCAAAATGCTCCTCTTCATATCAATTCATCTTTAATACTGTGTTCATCCTGCAAGCTAGTTCAGACAAATGTTGGTTTATGTATCGAAGAAAATTTTCTACTCGGAGTTGCTCTGATTTCACATTTGATTTACTTAACACTCAGGTTATGTTGTCAACAATTTTTATAAATTGAAAATGACTGCCGATGTTTAGTCAAAACGTTTACATTCATATGACTTGAAGGACCTCTCAGTCATTTTTAAATAAATTTTGAACAGTAGGCAGCAAAACTACCACAATTTTTTGTTACTAATTATCCATCGAATTTCCTTAATTGAACGAGACAAAACAATTTATGTTCTGTTATTTAAATAAATCACCAGTGAAATTATTTTCACTCTTTTTTCAGTATTTTTTTTTACTGTGAATAAGTGATATTTGACTGGAATTTCTATAGTTTTCACTGTAATTTAGTTAACTTTGAATAGGTAGCTATTCAAATTTTATTCAGTTCGTTATATAATAAATTATTATCAAAACTACTTGTTCATTCCACCAGAAACTGATAAATTAAACTGTAGAAGCGTTCATTATACAGTTTTCACATATATGTCATGAAACTTTTTTATGACCTTTATGTAAGTTTCAATTTCTAGAAGTATTAATAACAGGTTGATTTTCCCCATGCAAGACAATACCTATAACAGGGTTATTTACCTTACCCTACCTTTTAAAAATATAAGAATTATGGTTCTCTTTAATACATGTTAGTCCCTATACGTGAGAATAACTTCAATCGTTATTTTATATACGTGTCCATTTCTTGTTAACAAGCTTCAGGCTTTAGAAAACGAGTTCGTGCACACCAGGGCATTTCATTTAGATTGAACAGGGATTTTCATTATGCAATTCTTGAAATAAAATAATCGGCATACAATTGTCATAACCGCAAGTAAAATAGTCTGCAAGAGGGTTTCGCATTACGCCAAAGTATGTAATTCGTATTTTAACAACTTCTTCTTTGGCCTGAAAATGTTAACTTGCTGCATCCAAAAAATCATTTAATATTTGAATTATGAAACAAATAATATTATTTTACTATACCTTTGAATTTAATTTAATCCTTCCCGATTTAAAATCTAGGATAACATAAATAATTATAAAAGAGTGTAATTTAAGAAAGTTATAAGATCGAACTAATTTAAAATTAAGAATGAATTCAAATTTGATCAGAGGATATAAACCATGAAACTCTATTTCAAATGGCCTTGATCCGTAAGAAACTGTAACCAATTTTGAGCATCCTGCATAAATTTGAGCTAATTGGCACAGATATAAGAGTGGCATAAAGCTATAGGTCAATGAATTCTCAATCAATTAAATGTCCTTACAATTAGTCATTGAATCCCACGGGAAAAGAAACATTCAGTTAATTCAAAAAATTAATAATAGGATAGATTTTCTATTGTACAACGCTTATTATGCAATACATTGTGTAACATAAAATATCTTTGAGAGACAGTGATGAAATGATTCATTGTTGTTTCAGATTCCTGTTTTCTTCAATAAAGGTGGGTAACGGCATATCTTATGGTAATTGTACTCAACACTTCCTGCAAAGTATTGACAGATTTGTGAAAAAAATGTGTAGGTTAATGCAAATGAGAGAAAAAGTTTTCAATCAAAGTTTTGACATTCATCACAGTTTTAGTTCGTTGTGAACTAAATATATAAAATTACGAATAATTATTTCATTATTTCTTGTTGATATGTGTGGTTTTATTTATGTTCTTTATATCATTATAAATGTTGTCATATTTAGTTTTATATGATTAATATAAGAACTGCTGAAGAACTGATTTCACCAACTATTATAATTTCTGAAATAATTTAGCTTTTTATTTGATGATTTATAAATAGAAGTTCAACTTCCGCCTGAATACTTCCACGTAGGTGATGAAAGGCCACAACGTATTGCGTCTAGTATAATATGTCTAATGGACCATTATAAAGACTTTTACTACTGATAAATCTCTAATATAGAAATACTTTTCACATTTCCCTTATCCAAAAGTCAAGGTTTCTTCTAATTAAAAAACTATGTTAATTGTTTTCTTATTGTTTGCAATATTTCATATTATTGTTATTTTAATAATTTTTTTAATTCGAGGTACTTATTTTATTCATTCATTTTTGAAATATTTCCATCCAATGATAAATTGTTAGCTTTTATTTTTAATTTACAATTTCTTAAATCTAAATACCTAATGAAAAGAAAATTTATATATATATATATATATATATAAATATATTCATTAGGTATAAGAAGTACACAGGAGAGATTGGGATGGACTTTGGATTGAATAAATGTGCCAAAATTCATCTGAAGAAAGGAAAGATCTTACGCGTTCCCAAGGATCCTGAGCTCGTGGATTTAATTGTTATTAGGCACCTTGACACTGGAGAGACCCATACATACGTGGGCGTGCCTCAAATCCGCATTTAGTACGTAACATCAGTTGAAGAGTCTCTACGAAGCAGATACAAGCATCTTCTTTGATAGATTCAGTCTCCCAATCTGTCGGCGTTGAACAAGGTATCTGTGTCTAACATGCTTGCCGTCCCGGTTCTGCTCTACGCGTTTGGGGTGGTTCAATTGACGAAGAATGAGCCTACGGCTTTCGATATCACCAGACGTAAGCTTATGCATATGTATAAAAGCTTGCATATTAATTCGTCAGGTCCCCGATTATACATTTCACGCCGTAAAGGTGGACGCAGATTTGTGAATCTCCAGTTTCTTTATAACCGAATTTTTCTAAGTACAGCTTACATCGTTGGCAATGGCAGAGATCCTCTCCTAAAAATGGTCGGGAACCTCGAGATGATCGGTGAAGGAGCCTTCCTTTACAGAGCCGCGCAGTAAGCGGCCGAGAACCTTGTCCTGAATTTTAACATCAGAAGTGAGGAAAGTGCATTACTCCCTCTAGATGCTTCACTTCTAACAGCCGAAGTGAAGAAAGCAGGGCTTAAGAAATTTGACCAACAGCTACTTGACAAGAAAATGCACAAAAACTATCACAGAAATTTAGAAAAACAGTCCTTGTTAAAGGAGAAATCTTTTGCTTTCCTCAAATCATCAGGGCTTAATTCAGGTACGGAGGGTTTTATTTTCGCATGCCAGGAAGGTGTCATTTCCACCTTAGCATACCGTGACCGCATTTTATGTCAAGAAGTTCCCAGCGATAGGTGCATAGCGTGTCGTGCACACGCTGAGTACCTAGAATACATACTATCGGGGTGTCCCACCGACGATGGTTGCGATAATGAATAAGCAGTCGCAGACAATTGTCCAGGGATGGTCCCGAACGAATAACTCTCAAGCCCCGAGGCGACAAGGCTACATGGCCCTACTGTATGCTCTGTGGTGCGAGAAACACCCAAATCTGTCATGCTTTTTACATGAACTTCTGCGAAACTGTGCCGATGACTTCCGGGAAAGAAGAACTGGGAAAAGATCGGATTGAAAAAAAAGAACGGTAAAAAGAAGTACTTTTTATAAACTTTTCGTGAATTAAAGTATAGTCACCTCTTAAGGAATTTTCAAGGAATAATTTCAACCTAATAGTTTTCAATTTTGACCCTTCCCCTCAATACCCTTTTATTGTGTCCAGAAAAGGGTCCAAAAAATGCAAGATTCAAGTATTTTTGTAATATTTTTGAATTGTTTGAAGCATTTTTATCCGCACGTAGTTAGCATTTTTGCGGAGCTGTACAATCAGTTGAACGATTGTTTTTGTGATCGCTCCTCCAGCATGACCCTAATCTCTCCGTTGCCTGGAATCCCGCTGCCATGTGGCCATATCCGTGGCATCTGTAGCATCGGAGATGGGTCTCCCTTCCTCTTAATAAGCAATTTATCAAGCATATTTTGATATGGCTCACCTGATCTAGCTAGGCCGCAACAAAGGCCATAACGTTGCCCCATCGATTCGGTCGTGGCAAGATGATTTGCTGGTCTTTGCACGTGTTAGTTCCAGGTAGGGTCTCGAGGGCACCTCTTACTTCCTTCTCCTCCGTTGTGGCATCCAATTCACAAAGTTTCACCAGAGCTCTGAGTACAAGCAATCGCACCCTTTCTTTGTCCCCTACGGCGGCCTGAAGAACATCACTAAATTTGGACTTGCTTTCAGGTTTGGCTCTCAGATTTACCAATATGCAACCTTTCGTCGTTTTCCTGATAGCCGAGACTCCAACCCCCATGTTTTCCAGTTTGACCTGGGATATCATGTCCTTAAATACATCAACATATCGTTTCCCTTCTGTGGTATTTACAAGTAGGGTCTCAAAGCGAATTCTCAGCCTGAGATTTTTTTCAGAGTCGAGCAAATGGACAGTAGTAGGAGTAGTTATGGAAGTAGTTGTTTTTTTTAGTTGGAGGGGAATTCTTGCATAAGACACCCAGCCTAAGAATCGTCTAAATAAATAAACAAACCGTATGCCAGGTAGTGTCGCATTCGTACCGACTAAACCTCCCCACCCCCCTTTCGCGCAAGCCACTGTCCCTGGAATCCTTGTCACTTCACACCAAGAAGCACCTGTTTTGCGTCGTGGAAGGACGTATGTTCCTTCCTTGCTGGAAGAAACATATTTTTCTTGGAATTATTAAAGTTTTGAAGCTCTCTGATAACTCCCTTCATCTCCTTTATGTTTGCGTTCATTTTTCCGCTGTGTGTCACTCAAAATGGTACCACAACTATCGAGTCAGCGATCTGCTATACCGATCCCCTTCTTCCGTGATGTCCAGCGGACCTCCCAGATCCTCATACACACTCTTCTCCAAGTATGTTCGCCCCCCCCACCAAATCCATGGAACTAGCACCGGCCACCGGGGCTTGAACTGGATCAGAACAGGTGGAGAGATTCTTGCTCTCTTGTGTTCATTCGTTTTTTGCACACTCGCTCATGACTGGTTTCTTCATCGGAGTTCCTTCCCCTAGCTGGTTTTTGTTCGCCCCGGTTATTTGATTTCCCTGGTACCAACCATATCTGGGAGGCGTTCCCCTATTCTCAACCTAAGGAGGCGCCCGATGGGAGACCAGCAACCCCACACGGGAGTAGTACTAGTAGTAGTAGTAGTATTACTAGTAATTTTTGTTTGTAGCGGAGGTGAGAATGTATTTACACACTGACTTTTGGACTCAACTTAAAAGACGGTAATACCCATAAACTCACCTCCTCTCCTGCCAACTCATGTTCCCAGAATCTACTTTCCCATTACTTCAGGAACGTGGGGATGAGGCCTTTACGCCACGCCTCGGCGTCCTCCTGTTTTTGTGCAAACCTGGTCTTTTTCTTCTTCTTCCAGACCCAGCCATGATGAACGCATCGCCCTCAGTAGCGTGACGATGTTACGCGACGAGCTCGTCGGCCTTCGTCATCATGGATAGGTGTGGCTGGTTGTCGCTGTCCTTTGGAGGCTTCTTAGACGGGGCTGTCTCCCTAAACGACGACTATCTCATTGTTCCCGGCTGATGATCTGTCTGAGGCTTTCATTCTTCTGCGGCGCAAAGGTAGCATTGCGGCATGCTCTCGCATTTCGCAGCTCTATGGCCCTCTTTGCCGTACCTCCAGCAGGCCCTGGTCCTATCGGGACCCGTGGCTGGTTTCACGAGAACTGCCTCTGGCCCAGCACGACTCCGCTCCTCCATCTTCCCTGTCGGTTTGGGTTTTGGTCTTATAACCCCTTCCTCCTCCGTCTTTGGCGTAGACGTCCCCGCTGATGCAGCAATGCGGGTCCTCAGTTTTTTTGTCTTCGATCTTGTAACACTTGCCTCAATGAGACCTTCCTCGAACTCCGTCCACGGGACGAGCTCGCACAGGCAATTTCCGCCAGCGAACACTTTAAAGATAGCAGATGACATCTTCGCCCTGTAATCCTCAGCAGGAACAATTTCAATCAGGAGCTCTCCTCTCCTGGTTTGCCTGACACCCCTGATTATTACACCAAGGAAAACCTGCTTCACCTTTTGCTTGAGATTCTTCAGGATCTCAGTATAGCTCGACCCCTAGGCCGGTTTAATTAAAAACGCTTCGGTTCAAGCTTGCCTATGTGACTTCTTATTCTGCTCTTTAATGTTGCTGGTTGCCGGCTTTGCTCTTTCGTCCTTCTTCTTTGGTGTCGAGTTTGCCGCCTCAACAGCGGCGCGGGCCCTCGGCTCTTTTGTCTTTGGCTAGGAAGAGTAAGTCTTAACGGGACTCAGAGGTGGGCTCCATCTCTCGCTTCCCATGATGGGGAGTGGGAGTTTCCAAAGTTTCTTCCGTCTAGTAAGACCCCGTTCAGCTCGCGTCTTTATTCATTCGAGCCTTCTTTTTGGCTTTTTTCAGCATTTTTCCAACTGACAGACCAACATAGTGCCGTATGAATGCCCAGAACAACTACGCTAAGCGTAAGGTTTTCTTCATTTTATACGCCATTTTTTCACATCGTCCAGACACTGCCTTATTGCTAAAAACATATTGCTCTACGGTTTAGCAAAGTCATCTATCTTCTCCAGTATTCCACCCAGCTGTTTGACAAGCTCGGCGCTTTCCTCCATAAACATCTTCGTTTTTTCTATATCCTGTTTGCATCTATTTTTAAACTCATGTCTATCTTCTCCGCAATATCTTCAAGATAAAGTTCGTGAGCGAGCATTCTTTGAATAATGGTTGTGGTTTTATCCATTAAAAATTCCAATGAAAAATCGAAAGTCAAAATTTCGAGCCAAAAAACAATGAATACGAAAAAATTACTGGACAGCATAATTGTTAATATCAGAAGGATCTACAAATTTGATTTAGAGCATTTCTTGGTATCACGCATGAGTTTCTCTTTTTTTCTTGAAAATCTTATAAAAATTTTCATTTGATTTTCCAGAAAAAACAATGAAAAATACGAAAAAAATGTTAAGTAGAAAAATTGTTCATCTCAAAGAGGTCTACAAATATACCTGAATCCATTTTATGATAAGACCTATAGTTTTTGTTGTAATCCTGATAACGCTGAAACAAAAACACTGTAGATAATTTTTGTACGGTTCTTGGTAAAAAATAAATAACATAGGAACCTCCACCGTGCACAATTTCATTTGAATTCATACTCCTCTTAGTAGGAGGTCATTACCGTCCTTGTAAGGTGCTAAAGTAATAAGACGCGCTTTTCAGCCATCTCAAGAAAAATGGCTTTAAAATATCCATGCATGTTACATGGATCCCGATGCAAGAGTATTTCAATTCCCGGTTATATCCGACGGTAGCGCAACGAGTATATCACCGGAAATTCTGGGCTCGATTCATGCTGCCTGCATTTTTTTCAGTCAAATTTTGTTCTATTTCAATTAGAAATATAATTTTATTTTACTATTTCCTTACATTAAAATTTTTTTTTTATTCTTATTATACTATTGTTATATATTTCATTTGTATCTCATATGCAAGTAATAATAACCATAATATAAATGTTCATTAAAATGTATAAAAATCAGAATTTTTTATCAGAAAAACTTTTCTTGGAGTAAAAGTGGTAAGCATTGAAAAACGCAATTTTTTAAAATAAAAAAATGGTTAATAATGATGAATATTTTAGCTTGCTTAAAATAATTTAACACTCAATTGTGATAAAAAATGTAATAAAAAAATTCCATACAAAAAATTCTGGCAGTAGGAATCGAACCCAGACAGTTATAGTTATCTCATTAGTTATCGTATGGCCAGTTTGGTAATGGTCTAGTATTGGGAGGATCATAAATACAAACAAACTTCCGAAGGGTATAAGTTGCCCTGTGAGTTAACACATTCTTCATTTATACTAACATAGCTTGATATTTTCAAAGGTTTAAACCACCTGATGCGTGTTACATTGAACTGATGCGATTTCGAGTGAGGCCACCAAAAAACAGAGAACTACCTCTTCAATTAAAGTGCGTTATGTGCGTTACAGGAAATAAGGTAACAAAAATTTTGTTCATATTGCAACATTTTTTACTTTTAGATCCTGCTGAACCTTATTCTTATCATCATTGACTTTAATTATAGGGACATTTTTAATCTTTTGGTCAAATTAAATAACTTACTTCTCGATTTCAGTTATGCCGATCACTGCTTTCTCATAGAAACAGGTCTACAAAAAGTTGACTTGTCTCTCTTTTCTATTGCCAATTTATTTCATAATTTTTCAGCATTTTTTTCAGGCAGATGACATATACTTAATATTAGTCTAGTAATTGATATATTTAAATTGATAACGTGTGAGTTCATGAACTCATCCTGGGATTAATTTCTATTCCAAGAATTAAAGAACCTGTACTGTGCACCCTTAGGGTCCATTCATTAATTACGTAAGGGTCCTGGGGGGGGACTCTCTACATGAACTAACCTCGGGGGGGGGGTAAACAATTCTCGCGTAATATCTTACTACGTCAATTATTTTTTAAATTCGAACGAGCACAGTAGCTACATTAATTCTACTCAAAATACCCATTTTACAATTTTAAAAATGGCGTGTTTTAGTTTTTCTAATGACATGTAACTATTTAACGCTATTTAGTGTCATAAGAGCCGACTGTGCATCCCTTAATGCCGTAGAATTCAACTGCGCAGTCCTATGTACAGTAGAAGCCTTATGTGAAACCATATGTACCACATAAGTGTACTGGGCATCAGCATGTACCATATAAGTCTACTACGTATCTGGAAATTTTTTTAACATTTTTACTTATTTAGTATAAAAAATGAAAATTCATGAATGACATTAATAGTACAATTTTAAGTTTTATGTTTGAAAAACTCTCTGTTCACATTTAATTCGAATTTGCACCTAATCTTAGCTAATGGGCGTCTCACAAATTTGAGAACAAATTCCGAAGAAACCTTCTCGCCAAGACACCTCGAAGCTTTAAGCACTTATATGCTTTCAAAAAATAAAATATTTTCCTGAACATGATTTTAAGGTAGTTTACAAGGAAAAAAATTATCTTGAATACTGCTGCTCTTACGACAACGAACAAAATTTGTAAAAAGATTTTTCTTTTAAGAGTAAATTTAAAGAGCCGGGTGGACTTTGAAGAACAGGAGCACCCTGCTTCCGGGTCCATAGTTCAGGACTGCTCAGCGTGCAGATAATACACCTGTTTCAGAAACGACGTAAAACCAGCCTCTCGAGAAAAAGCCTACTCTGGTTTTCAAAATATTTATCATTTCTCATAAACATTTATTTCTATAGGATCTTTTTATATAATTTTATTACTTTCCCTTTTTTTAACTTAGAAAACCTAGAACATAACACAGAGGTTATGTGAAAATTTCAGCGTTTTTTTTCATTTTGTTAATGAAGGAGAGAGATCAGGTCATGATCAGGTCATAAATCATATATAAAATTCAACTGCAAAGTTTCAGGTCGATTTACTGCGCTATTCATTTGATATTACTCTAACAAAGTAGATGGATTCTTATGGCAGAATATGAGTTCTCAGGGGAACAGTAACATTTCGGAAGGAATTTTCAGGTGGAAAACGACGATTTAGAAAAAAAAGTTTCTTGCAAAAGTTACTCACTTTTTACCGTAGAATCGAAATCGATAAAGAAAAATATATCATTCCAATTCAAAAAAATTTCTTGCGGTCCGAATAGGCGACTTCCAGTGGGAGCCTTAAGTTGAAAATACCTCCAATCGTTCGGGCACAGTCCATTTACTATAAGCAGGTACTGAACTTTTACTTTTTTCAGGTATTTTAGATTTTGAAAGGGGTGGACTGGTGGTCTGAGACACCCGTATATATTAAGCTTTTGTTATAAAGATAACCGCTGTGTTTTTCAGCAAATAAACAATGACAGTTCCTCACCATATTTTTGCACAATAACCGCTAAAAATTTAATCGATGAAGAAATGAAGACACATTTACCTGCAGTTTGCAGGGTTTATTTACCGCTTTGTGCCCCCGACATATTCACGTCCAAAGTGACCAGACTACGGAATCGTTCATCTCCACTTCACTCATTGATGCTGCGCAATTATCGATTTTATTCCATTATTAACTGGTTTTGCGTAATGGTTATATAGCTTTGCATTTACTCTATCAGAACTGAGGTTTGTGTAGAGTCATTTAGTTTCCTAATAGGTATAGATTTCTCCCGCTTTGAATTACTTTTATAGTGATTTTTATAAATGCAAATATTCTAACGTGCTTCAATATATTATTATTATAATCCTATAATCGTTTTCTGGCTGCAAAATAAAAAATTTTAGATGTTTTTTGATAGTTGAATTGACATTTAAAGAAAATTAAGCTGAATTTGCTTCTCCTTAGGAGTAATTTTTGCTCACTATATACTAAGGTGCAATCTAATGAAACAAAATTTTTTCATTTAAATTCATAATTATATTACACATTTAAAGTATATAATATTGAAACAAGATAAAAAATGGACTGTGCCGGTAGTGCACAGGTAAATAATTCAAACTATTAATAAATTTTGCGAAAATTTGACAGGAATAAGTCCATCGTGAATCGTGACCACAAGGCACGACGGAAGCACAATGACGGGCCGGCGAAACCCCCGTGTGCCTTGAAGACACGGAGTGACCCTAGCATGACAGCTCTCTGAACCAAGCCGCAAGTGCCTCAGCATGTTTTCAGTATGCTACAAGGATCTTGCAAGGTTGTCACATAGCACCCTAAAGCAGATGACTTTCTCGGTGTCTTTCTTAAAGATGTACCGAAATTCATATATGGCTCACAAGAAAGTCTCAACCTCTTTGGCCTTTGGCAGATTTTGGTAGAAACAGTGATATCCCTGAAAAGGCGCGATGGGTAATTCCATACACGTATGTGTATGGAAAAAACTAAAAAAATAAGGTCAACTTCAAAGTTGCCTATAAATTCACTAAATGCCTTTACTTAAATATTTAGAAGGCTTAAAAGATATCCTTAATCAAATAAAAAATAAAATATACCTTGGAAAGTATGTATCTCAGTGAAAAATGGTGTACACCAAATATTTAGATCTAAATAAATTACACATTTGTTTTGTCAAATAGTATTTCATGTTGTCAACAGTTTAGGAGTGACAATACTGCCGCCCTGGTGAAGAAACTGTACAACTGCATTTTAGACGAACCGAGATATTCAATAAAACGCGTTTGCATATGTACCTTTTAACGTATGAGTGTTTTTGAAAAAAGTACTATTCTTGGGTAAATCGGGCATGCTCTATTCATTAAAACAAAAAAGCAAATTCCAATTATTTATATGCAAAACTGCAGATATGCTAGATTTTATTGCACGAAGTCGCCGAGAATCCTTACTAATAAACGCATCTGCGCAGATGTGCTGCCGAAAACAGGAATCAGCTCTCAAGCACCTCCGAGTTTCCTGCTGAAGAGACTTAACAACTACAAATTTTCAGACCATTTATAAAATAAAATTATGATGTAATTAATAATAAATTATTAAATTACAATTAATGGTTAAGTTTTGTTAATACAAAATGTATCAATAATATAAAAGTAATTAATTTTATATTTTGATCAATAAAATCATTGTGTGAGCACAAAATAAAACCAAAGAGTATACAAACTTTGAACAAATTATTTTTTGTTAAAACCATTGAATTTCGCTTAACAGTGTCATTAACACACCTTATGACTGACAAGCATAACGAAAAATTCTAACAATAAATAATATCACTGGGAGCCGATGTCATTTTTTAGATGGCAGTTACTCCCAGTGGGACCCTGCGGTGGTTGTTAACCTTTAGTTTTTTAAATATATATATATATAAGGGTAGGTCGAAAATAACCAATTTCAGACATCGCAAACAATACCATAAAAGTAGTGCATTGGGACCGCCGTGAAGTGTACTGAATAGGGAATCGATCGATTTTAATCTAGGTAACGCGCGCGAGCAAAATAGGTTAAAAAACTCATTTTATGCAGAGTTTAAAAGTTTTTTTTTCATTCAATTTTTTTTTAAATTTTTGGCGTTGCCTAGAGTCTTCTCAATTTTTTACAGATTTTAAGATACCATTATGCAAGAGATTATCATGTTTTAATATACCCTTATCTTTAACTTTTATTTTTCGCGCCCATAAAAACATTAATTTTTTTTTTGCATTTGAGGACTTTCTTGGGATCAAAATAAACTAAAAAAAATTTAAGTTAATCATTCCCTTATCCATAGATTTCAATATTTTGAAAATTTGCAGTATTTCCAGTTTTGATCCCCTATATATCTTGAATTTTTTTAGTTCATTTTGATCCCAAGAAAGTCCTCATATAGCAACAAAAAATGTTTTGATGTTTTTTTGGGCCCGAAAAATAAAACTTAAAAATAAGGGTATATTAAAACATGGTCATCTCTTGCAGAATAGTATCTTAAAATCTGGCAAAAATGAAAAAGACTCTGGGCAACCCTAAAAATTGAAAAAAAAATTGAAATAAAACAAATCTTTAAAACTCTTCATAAAATAATTTCTTTAAACCTATTTTGTTTGCGCGCGTTACCTACATTTAAATCGATCGATTCCACATTCAGTACACTTCATGGAGGTCCCAATGCACTACTTTCAGGCATGGTATTGTTTTCGATTTCTGAAATTGGTTATTTTCGACCCACCCTAATATATATATATATATATATATATTTGGCTAAAGTAATTTTTACAAATGTTACAAATGGCATACAAAATCGAAACGTCATAATTATTTTTTTCGTTAGTAAGAAATATGGAAAAATCATATAATTTTGAAACCAATTAAAAAAAAATAATAATCTAAAATGAAGAACCTTCTGATATAAATTCCACTTATTTTTATTTTGGTTAGGCCTTTACTGGCTTTATGATTGTAACGTAAATTGTGAAATCAATTATAAATTAAAAAAATTTGTCAACATTCTTCCTATTCAATTAGCGCTATATACAGACTTCATAATTGTTTACTGAGCTTCAAATATCTTTGTTTTACCGATTTACAAATGTGATTCATTAATAATTACTGCGAATCCCTGTTTTAAGGATTTTGATAATATCGTTGGTTCATTTACATTGATATTTGTGAAAAGATCAAGGATAAATATCGCTAGTTCAGCTATAAATTGTTTTCCGTGTACTCATTTATTACCTCAAGAAAATCCAAAAAATTGCATTCAATATGGTTTTCTCTCTGTATTTTTGGCCACTTTTTCTTTAAACACAAAAAACAATATTTTAATTATATACTAAAGGATGTTTGAGAATTGTAATATTTTTTTATGTAGGTGGGTGGATAATGATATAGTTGTTCGACGATTTCTCTAAGAGAGCGAAAAATGTAGTGCATTTTACTAAACCCTATAAATCCACGAGCTGAATGCAAAATCAATTTTCTTTTTGATGCAGGTTTCTTCTATTTAAATATCGCAATTGCTGGATTTACATATAAAGCATTGAGTCCATAAAGTACTGATCAAGTCAGCTCTTGTGCTGATTCAAAGAGTATTACAAGCCTAAGAAAGAAAGTGCAGCTGAGTAAAAAAGTACCAATGCTGATTGATTTAATTCTATGGCAAAGGTAGATTCTTCTTTGTGATGAACCATTCCCGTGTAATGGAATCTCGTTCAAAGACGTTCAACTTTTTAAAATTGAATCTTAAGAAAATATCTTGTCCCAAAGAAAGTATAGTAACTTAAAACATTCTACGTCCATAAAAAATCTGAATAAGTCATTATTCGAAACATTTTATTTTGATTTAGCTCATTTTACTTTGTAGAATATTAAAATGTAATATCAATCAATAGTTTTATACTAAATTACAATTTTTTTATTTAATTTAGAGTTTTAGCAGAGAAGAAAGAAGGTTCAGGATCAATTATGTATTTTCGGTCTCCACTCACGTTTCTCATTTTCATTTAATGTAAGATTTTTCTCTTACGTGTTTCTCGTTATGGATTTTACCTATTCCGTTGAAAACAAAGTACGCCTTGCGCATTTTTATCTAACGCCTTTATAGTATATGCAAAACTCATAAATCTAAAGTCCATTAGCTTTCCAAAATTTTTCCTTGACAATAAAATATTCGATAGTCCGTTCACGAGAAGGGGGGGGGGTATGTACTGTTACGCAATATTTTTTTTAATATCAACTCTATAGGAATTTCGTGTATCAAAATTATAGTCTAACGCAGACCTCAAATTCATTCCCCTATTCCCCTCTTTCCCCCCTTCTTTAAAAAGAACTAATATTTTTGCCGCTGTTTTCAAGAAACTTCCCCTTTTTCTCGTTTTTTTACTTAAATCCGAACTGAATAAATAGAACCCACTCACTAAATCCAATTATTTTTGGTTGAAAGTTAATTAGTTTTGATCCGAAATTCATATCCTTTTGTTGAAAATTCGACTATTCAGTTAAAAATTTAATTAATTTGGTGAAAATGCAACTATTTTGTTAAAAGGTCATCTTTTTTGTTTAGGAATTCAACTGCTCTGTTGAAAACTCGTTCTTTTGAATGAAAAACTCATCTTTGCTGGTTGAAACTGAACTTTTTTGTTGAAAAGCTAACTGTCTTCTGAAAAATTTCTCTTTTCAGCATGCAAATTCAACTATTTAGTTGAAAATGCAACGTTCTGATTGAAATATAATCTTTTTTGTTTAAAAACTCGACCATTTTGGTTGAAATTTAATTTTCTTTTTAAATCCATCTATTTTTTTGAAATTTTATTATTTTCTTCAAAAGTCAACTATTTCGTTAAAAGGTCTTCTATTTTTTTCGAAAAGTCAACTGTTTTTTGAACAATCATCTTTTTGGATAGAACATTCCTACTCCTGGATTGAACATTCATCTTTCTTAGTAGAAAATGAACATTTTTGTTGAAAATTGAGATTCTCAGGTTGAAAATTTAACGGCCTTCTGAAGAATTTGTATTTTTTTGCTTAAAAAAAATCAACTATTTGAGCATTCAACTGTTATGTTAAAAATTCATCTTTAAGGTTTTAAAAGTCAAGGCCGAATTCATTTTCAATCAGGCAGGCTGTGCGAGCTCAAGTCACAGAATCGTTTCAACACGAAGTATGTTGTTTTTCAAAGGATTTCAGACGACACATATTTCACCGATTAGATGAAAAAAATTTTTTGACAAAGTTATGAGCATTTAAATTAAAAAATTTAAAACGTGGATTACCAAAAAATTGTCAACATTTTCGTTATAAGTGTGACATTTTTTTAGCTATCATAGGTATTCATTTTTTTGCTGATTCTGACAATCTTTTTCGTCTTTTTTTGAAATCCTTTGGAAAAATTTGAAAAAGCTTAAAATTGACCAAATGGAGGCGATATTTCTTTAAAATTTCAAATCTAATTTTCTCAAAAGCCCCAGCGTTTTTTTTCTTTTGATTTTTTTAATTTGGTACTAATATGGTCAATATATTTCAGTAGAGTTTATCTTGTGTCCGCGTCTTGGAGAAGATTTTTTTTCTTCTGAAAAATGAAAATTCGCAATTTTTACAAAAAGAAGACGAGATATAGAAAATGTTGGAAAATCAAAGTTATTCCTTAAAAAAAGTTCTACAAAAAAGTCCTTCGGCACTTTTTTTTTTCTTGCGTTCTTATTGAACTATTCGCTAAATTATGAATAATAACAATTTCCCGCTGCCATAAATAATCAAATAGGATATAATTCAACAGGAAGAACAAATTTTTCTACATAATTTTTTCCCAAAAGTCTAAATATTCGAAACGAATATTCAATATTTTATATGCCTAAATTACCTGATTTGTATTACAATTGTTTGTAACGGAGGTGTTTGTGTCTTTAATGCGCAAAATGCTTAACGATGCCGCCGATGCCATCACAGACACCTTTTCCGTGACCTGTGGCTGAAAAAATCCATTTTCGGCTGTATGATGACTTTTCAAATTCAAAAAATTGGTAGCGATTCTTGAAGTGAGCTGAAAAAAGAAGAAAAAAATCTTTTTCCTCTCCAAGACGCGGGCACAAGATAAACTCTACTAAAATATATTCACCATATTAGTAACAACTTAAAAAAAAAATCAAGAGAAAAAAAACGCTGGGGTTTTTGAGAAAATTAGGTTTGAAATTTTTAAGAAAAACCTCCGCGATTTTGTCAATTTTTAACTTTTACAAATTTTTCTAACGGATTTCAAAAGAGAACAAAAACTATTTTCAGAATCAGAAAAGACAAAACTCAATACCTATGATAGTTAAAAAAATATCACACTTTTAACGAAAATGTTGGCAATTTTTTGGTAATTCACGTTTTGAATTTTTAAATTTAAATACTCATTACTTTGTCAAAAACAAATTTTCATCTAATCGGTGAAATACGTGTCGTCCAAAATCCTTTGAAAAAAAAATATATTTCGTGTTGAAATGATTCTGTGATTTGAGCTCGCAGAGTCTGCCCGATTGGAAATGAATTCGGCCTCAACTGTTTTGTAGAAAATGTGTATTTTTGGCTTTTAGGTGGTACAATTTGGTTGCATTTTTTCCTATCTTGACTTAGAAATCTTCTCCAGTAGACAATTCAACACTTTTGATAAAATATGTCTTTTTGGTATAAAAATTCATCGCTTTTGGTATAAATTTAATCTTTTTTGGTTAAAAATGCAACTATTTGGTTGAAACTTGATCTTTTTTAGTTGAAAATCCAATTCATTAGTTAAAATTTAAACTGCTTTGTTGAAAATTCAATTTTTATGTTGGAGATTTACCAGTTTCGTTAAAAATGTAACTATTTTTTTGAAAATTAATTTTTTTATTGGAAATTCATTTTTTTTAACTAAAAATGTAACTTCCCCATTCTTATTTAAAAACCGATATTTTTGGTATAAAATGGGGGGAGGGGGTCCAAACCATTTTGTTAAGAACTGTTACATGGGGGAAGGGAGGGGTAAAAAAGTGGCCAAAGTATCAATCATCTGTTTGTTAGCAATTTAGACCAATAACGTACACAAGCCTATCTTCGATCTGACCGTGATTTCTGTTTGCATTCAAGAGGATGATCGCTCATGTGTTAAATTGGTAGCATTGAATACCTGTATCGAAATCCTGATTGGAGTGTTGATTCTGTGGGTCTATTATTTAAAAAGCCGATGCTTTACTCCCAATCTCTTGTTTTCAAAAACCTTCTCTTTTTTCATTTCTCCGTTACTTACATTTATATTCAAATTTTTTTTTGTATTCTACTTTACATTGAATGATTTTAATTTACTGAATTCATAAAATTCAATCCTAACGTTTGATAGAGAAAATAAAGATAATCTGAATTAATTGTAACTTTTTACAACTTTTGCCTTATTCTGATGAATTCAGTTATTTAGATTCAGGTCTTATCAATTCGACTGAAGACAAAAGGTTTTATTTATCTGAATCAAACGTCCATAAATAGCTTTTATCTTAGAAGAGTTGACAGCAATTTTAACATTTGTTTTACTTATTTATATATTTATTTTCTTTAAAAACTCTCTGAAATACCCGCGATTTTCTGCAGATTCTGCAAATTAAAATATGAGCTGGAGACATAAAAGGTTGATTGGTTTCAGAAAACTTAATTAAATTGTTCTCTAAAAGAAGAGCTTTTTGTAAAGTTTTACGATTTGTGGTTGGGAATATAAAAGTAATTCTTTAGTTTCTTTTTTCACTTCAAAAAAAAACGTTATAAAAGAATTTTAAAATAAAAATTTTATTATTATTTATAAAAATTTAAAGCATTATTAACATGTCCGTCAATCATCGTTTATGATATCCGAGCAGTTTTTTTTACGCACGACTCTAAACAACGCACATTCTCATTTTTTTATCCATTGGACAGTTACAAGCTTGTCAACCTGATACATTTATCAGTTTGACAAGTTTGACAAGAGCGACAGGGTTAGCAAAAATGATAAAATCACATGCATGTGATTTTATCATTTTATTGTTCCCTATATATAAAGGGTTACAGTGCAGAACCAGATAACTCTATTTTTGATAAAAATGTGTTTATTGCATAAAAAATCTTTAAAAATTAAACACACGTTCTGTTTAAAGTATTTTTTTGAAATCTCATTTTTAACATGATGATTAACAAAACAGAATTTTTATTCAAAGTTGTGTTCTTAAAATCTTAACATTTTTATCGTTCATTAGAAAAAAAATTATTTACTTTTTAAAGTCTTTTCAACAAAAATTGTCTGTCACAGTGCGAGATCGTTACACTAAATCTTCATTTTCTCAAAATAGAGTCATTCTTTTAGATTTAACATTTTTATGCTCATTAAGCATCCCCATATACCGAGAGTGAGTTTTTATTTTTGTAAAAAAATGAAAATTCGATTTCTAATCGCTACCGGAAGCCGATTTTCATAACCTGCGAAATTCTAATCATTCGAGTATAGATAAAATAATATCAGTATAAATAATCATTATTTATCAAACTATATTCTGAAAGCTCGTATTTTCAATTTTTATAACTGGATTTTTAAAACCAGAACAATTCAGTGTAGTAAAAGAGGAAAATCTACGTTTAGATTTAAAAAATGGTCTTTCATACAGTCTCAGAGTCATAATAAATCGTACATTTAGACTGGTGAAAAGGAAGAAAATGTGTGAAAAGTAGAGCCATAAAAACAGTTAAAACATTCATTATTTGGAGTTTGCCGAAGACGAACTATTGTTTCTTCATTAATTTATTACGCTGATAACAAGACTTTTCTGCATATAATAAACTTTGGGAAAATTTTGTTCACAAGAGGATGAAAATCTTAACAGGATAATCATAAAGAATCGTACACCTTTAAAAAAATATAGCTTCAGTGCTGAGAAAACTTTGTCAAGTTTTGTAATAAGTCTGTCATAACCTAAATAAGTTTACTATACGGTTCTCTTGAGACTTTTCCCGCATTCTGTTTTCTGCATTACGACTACTTCACCTTATAACGATCCGATGTTTATCGTATGTCGTGCACGCCCTGCATTTACATCTTAACGCAAGCTCCAATGTGAAAGTTAGTTATGAAATTTTTCAAATTAAAGAAGCACGAGTGTATAACTTTATGTCAAGAGAATTTTAACGGGATAAATGAAAATACTATTGTATGCGCTAAAAAGATACTAAAATGAATGTATTTGATTTGATAGACAAAGTCAGTAAAAGGAAAGTGCAGAAATTACGTAAAGTTTTTTTCTATAATTTTGAACCGCGTACCCCTTTATTAGGCTTCTTTTATTTCAACCCCCATTTCTTCTATCTCACATAATTTTGGCTGATTGAATTTTTTCTGAATTTATTTAGGGGTCATTCAAAAATAACGTAAAACGATTTAAGGAGAGGTTGATTTTGGTCAAATTTCACTATTTTTTATGAATTAAGAAACTAGTTTAAATTTCAACCAAGTGCATTGCATTTTCAACGACAAAATATGGATTCTCAACAAAAAATGTAATAGTTTATATTTTAAATAAAAAAGATTATCGTTTTAAATTCAAAACAGTTTAATTGAACCGAAAAGACGAATTTGCAAAAAAGAGTTCAATCCTCAACCAAATCTGATTCATTTTCAACCAATAGTTGCATTGCTAACCAAAAAGGATGAAATTCCCACAAAAATGGATGAATTTTAAAATCAAAAGGACGAATTTTCAACAAAAAAACTGAATTTTCAATCAAGCAGATTGATTTCCTACCAAAAAATATGAATTTTCAACAAAATACATACTTTGTTACCCAAATACTTGAATTATCAACCAAGAGGATAAATTTTCTACCAAAAAAGACGGATTTGCAACAAATTGCATACACGTTTAACAAAATCGTTGAATTTTTAAAATAAAAAAGATACATTTTTAACAAATAATGAAATATTTAAATTTGCATTTAAAAAAAAACTTTCTACAAAAAAGTTCAATTTTCGTCCCAAAAAACGAATTTTCAAGAAAGTAGTTAAACTTTCTATCAAACAGATCAATTTGAAAAAAAATGTAATGGTTTATAATTCAATCAAAAGGATACTAATTTAACATAAAAAATAGTTAAATTCACCCAAAAAGATGAATTTTCAACCAAATAATTGAATCCTCAACTACAAAAGATTAATTTTTAACCATAATTGGAATAGTTAAATTGTCAATTGAAAAAATTAATTTTTAATGAAATAAATGAATTTTGAATTAAGATGAATCTTCAACGAAAAAACTGAATTTTTTTACAATGTAGTTTATCTATGACCAATTAATTGAGTTTTCTAACAAATTGTTCCATTGTCTACCAAATTGTTCAATTTCCGATCCGCAAATGCGAATTTTCTACAAAACAGTTGAATTCGCAATGTAAAAATGTAATTTTTCAACAAGAAAGGTAATTTTCAACCGAAAAAGATGAATTTTTAACCAGATAGTTGACAGTGTAAATTTCTGTAAAAGAATAAGAATTTTGAAAACAAAATGAGGCATTTTCCATGAGATAGTGAAACTTTGAAGCCAAAAAGACGAATATTAAAAAAACAGATGAAGTTTCAACCAAAAAGGGTGACTCTTTAAGAAAATTGTTCAATTCTCAGCATAATAATTGAATTTTGAGCCAATTAATACCATTTTCATCCTAAAGAGATGAATTCTTAACCAAAAATTTAATAGTAGAATTTTTAATTACAAAATTAACTTAAATTCAAAAATAGTTGGAGTTTCTTATTGGGTTCCATTAATTCAATTCGCATTTAAGTGTAAAAACGAGAGAAAGTGAAAAGACTGAAGCCTGCAATACATAAATAGGATTTTTAGTAATTTGTAGACTAAAGTGTAGTAGTTTATATAAAGATTGAAGTTCATTTTTGATACTTTTAAAATATTATATTAGAAAACTGTAAATTTTGCTTAAAAAATAAACCTAATGCACGCTTTTCGATTTTGGACTAATACATTTTTAAATTCATATTAAATATAAATTTAATACTCGAAAAATTTGATGACACTATTTTGACACTATTTTTACATTCTCATTCATGAGAGTATAATGTAATCGTCCAAATTTGCGATTACTGGTTTTTAACGGATCTTTACGTTTTGGCACTCACAGATTCCGAAAATCATAAAATTTTGTCGGTGTCTGTCTGTCAGCAAAAAAGACAACTTTTTAACAAAATAAATGAATTTTCAAGCAAGAACATTAGTTGAGTTTTGAAGATAGGAAGATAAATTTACAATCAAAAATGAATAATTAAAATTTCGGTTTAAAAAATTAATTTTTAACCAGAAAAAGATGATTTTTCACCAAAAAGTTAATTTTCTACCAAGAAAGATGAATTTTAACCATGAAATAGGACTTTTCTATAAAAAAAGATACATTTTTAATCCTAATATATGAATTTTCTATTGAAAAAGATGAATTTTCAATAAAACAGTTGATTTTTTAGCCAAAACTTTAGAAAACAGTTGACTTTTAAATAAAACCATTGAATTTTTAACCAAGAAGTGGAATTTTCATCAAAATGGTCAAATTTTCAAACGAAAAAGATTAAACTTTATTAACGAAAAACAGCTGCATTTTCAATCAAATATTTTAGTTTTCAAGCTAAATATGGGAATTAAACAAAGAAGTTTATTTTTAAACAATAAAGATAAATTTTCTAACAAAGAAAGATTATTTTCAATTTGAAAGCATAAATTTTCAACAAAATAGTTGCATTTTTGAAAAGAAAATGACAACAACATTTTTGACTTAATATAACTAACATATAAGGAGGTTTTTACATTAACAAGAAATTTCAAATGACGTAGAAGATTTTGAAATAAAATTTTTCAACTTAGGAAGATTACAAAATTTTATAAAAAACTCGAGTAAGTTTAAGAGATACTTAGAAGATTTAAAGACATTCAAACCCAATTTTTTACTTCAAAAGATTTGAAAACATTTTTAAGTAGATTTATAAAGATTTCGAACAAAAAATTAAGAAACGCTTGAAGAATTTTGAAAGGTTTCAAGAGAATAAAAAAATGTTCTTAAGATTCCTGGGAAAATTTTAATGATTTTATATTTTAAAAAAATGTATTATATTATTTAGAAAGACTGTAAACCATTTTAATATAATTTAATAGATATCTACAATTTGTCACAAAAAAATCTGGAAGGTTCTAAAAATATTTTAAAACTTTGAAAGATTTTCGAAAATTGATCAAATATTTTAAAATTTCTTTCAAACTTTTGCAAGTCTTAAATATCTTTTAAACTGACTCGAATTTTTACAAAAGTTTTGAACAATTCTGAAAAAGAAACTTTCTTAAAAGTTTCCTAGATACTTTTTCGACATATCTGAAATCTTTAAAAATCTTCTTGAATTTTCTCAAGAATCCTAGGAAAATTATAATTATATAACTATTCAAAAACAAATGAACAACTTAGCTTAAAAAGTACATTATTATTCGAAAATTTTATTTTGTATTAAAAATGATTTTTCCCCTCACACTATAATTTAGTTGAAATGTTTATTTCTTCATCGAAAAATCTTTTATGGTTGAAAATTCAATTATTTTGTTCAAAATTCGTCTTTTTTGTCTGAAAATGCAACTATTAAGTTGAAAATCAACTTTTGTGTTGAAATTTTGATGACATATTTGAAATCTTCAAAAATCTTTTTGAATTTTCTATATGATCTTAGGAAAATAAATTGATGCTAGTAAATATAAAAAATAATGTACGAGTACCAAAGACTTTCTTGTCACAAGAATTGATCGATTTTTCAGTTCTTGAAAAAACAGTTGTTTAATTTTAGGACAAGAATTGCTTAATTTTTTGTTCAAAAAGTAGAACTTGTTGCCTGTAAGGTAAGTTATATTTTCTGAGATTCATAGTTTTTAAAAAACGTTGAGGGATGAACTTGACCTCCATTCGCAACTTAATCATAAAATTTTTTTTATAACAAACAAAATTTGAGGGTCACTGGCACCCTGATAAAGAATTTCCAGCATTGTATAGGATGGCTGGTTAAAATTGTAGAAATGAAAATTTAAAAAAAAAAGTCGAATTTTCGGCATAAAAACCTCCATAGCAATCTCTAAATATATATATTTTTTAATCTGGAAAAAATAAAATATCAAGGATTTGATGAGACACCCTTCTGACCAATAAATATTTTATGAAGTTTTACGAGACGATAAAATTTGATTAAATCTGTTTAAATACTCCTATTTTTAGGGTTAGTTTGCATATTATTTTTACATGTGACAAAAATGCAAGCATCTGAAAAGAGAACTACTTTCAACTGCAGCTGCAACTACCCAAGAAGAAGGCCTTGAACTGCTCGGAGAGTGGACAAGACTAAAAAGATGTAAAAAGGGTTGAAGACCCGAACAAGGGAATGTACAGTAAAATTTACCATACACAACCAAAGGTTAGCCGTTGTTACACGAATAACCAACGTTTCAAGACATTACAAAGTACCAGAATTTATGCGTCTCTTTATGCTCTATACTTACAAATTTTCACGGGCAAGAATCTTAAAGAGAAGTTTTAGTGTTTTTGGTTTAAAATATATATATTTGAGACTACAAAATATCAGACATAAAAAATTTAACTGGCCAGGCATGGGAACTGAGCATTTAAATGTATTAAAAATGTTATGATACTAAAATGTTGAATACTCTGGAATGAAGGTTCAGAAATATTTTTCAAGACACGTTTCATACTTTCAAATGCAGTACAATTATTTTTCAGGGAGGCCACTGGATCAGGAAACCGGTAAAATCGGGGAATGACAGGGACTTTTGTTTAATTTTCAATAAAAAACGTTAAAGTTGATGAAATAGTTGTTAGTTTTAATTTCAACAGCAGCAGTTCATAACAAAGATTCCTTAGTGGTCAGAAATGGCTGTAAAAATATTTTTCGAGTAAAAAAACTAATATATTGAATTCTAGTTACAGACTGCACACTCTTTCCCCCTTTTTGAAAAATACCTCTGAATTAATAGAATCCAATTATTTTTGGTTGAAAACCAATTCTTTTTGGTTAAAAATTCAACTATTTTGCTGAAAATTTAATTATTTTGTTAAAAATTCTACTATTTTATTAAAAAGTTATCATTTTTTGGTTGAAAATTCAACTATTTTGGTATAAAATTTATCTGTTTGGATAGAAAATAATCTTTTATGGTATAGAAAAGTAACCTTTTTTGATTGAAAATTCGTCGTTTTGTCTGGTAAATTCAACTATGTATGTGGTTAATGGTTTAACTGTTTTGTTGTAAATTTGTATCTTTCAATTAAAAGTTCAACTAGTTTGTTCTAAATGCAACCATTTGGTTGAAAATTATTTTTTTAAAGTTCAACTATTTAGGTTGAAAATTCGTCATTCATGGTTAAAAATCATCTTTTTTGTTGAAAATTCACCTCCTTAAAATTTTTTCTATGACTGGAAATTTCGACTATTTTGTTGAACATTCAACTGTGTTTCAATTTTTATCTTTTTTTTTTTGAAAATTCGAAAATTTCATTGAAAATTCATCTGTGTATAGATTGAAAATTCAATTTTTGGCTACAAATTTAACTGTTTTGTTGAAAAATCGTCTCTTAATTGAAAGTTATTTTTTTTATTCAATTATTTGGTTGAAAATTTACATTTTTCGGGTTGCTAATTTAACTGTTTTCTGAAAAAGTTGTATTTTTTTCTTGAGAATTCAACTATTTTGTTTGAACTGCAACTATTTATGTTTGACGTTCAATCTTTTTTGTTTAAAAATTCGACCATTTCATTGAAAATTCATCTTGGTAAGTTGAAAATTCAACTATTTACTTAAAAATGTAATTATTTTCATAAAAATTTCACTATTTTGTTAAAAAGTCATTCTTTTTTGGTGAGAAATTCCACTATTTTGGTAGAAAATTCATCTGCTTTGATAGAAAATAATCTTTTATGATAGAAAATTAATCTTTTTTTGGTTTAAAATTCGCCGTTTTGCCTTAAAAATTCAACTATGTATGTGCCTCTTAATTGAATGTTAATTCTTTTCAATTCAATTATTTGGTTGAAAATTCAACTATTTTGTTGAAACTGCAACTGGTTTATGTTTGAAGTCTAATCTTCTTTATTTAAAAATTTTACCATTTCATTGAAAATTCAACTTGGTAAGTTGAAAATTCAACTATTTAGTTAAAAATTTAACTGTTTTGTTAAAAATTCGTCTCTTTTAATTAAAAGCTCAACTATTTTTTTTGTAAATGGAACTATTTGGTTAAAAACTTATTTTTCTCGGTAAAAAGTCAATTTGGTTAAAAGTTTAATTATTTAGACAAAAATTCGTATCTATTAGTTGAAATATCAGCTATTTCGTTGTAAGTGCAACGGTTTAGTTGAAAATTAATTTTTTTAACTTATTTATTTGGTTGAAAATGTATAATTCTTAATCAAAAATGATATTTTTAGTACAAAATTCACCTTAACAGGTTGATAATTCGAATTCGTTCTAAAAAATTCGTTTTTTTGGCTTGAGAATTCAACTATTTCGTTGAAAATGCAACTGTATCTGGTTGAAGTTGAATCTTGTTTGTTGGAAAATTCCACTATTTGAATATACACTGAATTACTTCGTTTGAAAGTCAACTATTTTCTAAACGTTTCCACTTTTTAACATGAAAACTCAACTTTAATCTAAACAAAATCGTCTTTTCGGCTTGAAAATTCAACTATTTGGTAGAAAATCCAACTATCCTTAGTTGAGATTGAATCTTCTTTATTCGAAAATTCTACCACTTAGTTAAATATTGAACTATTTGGTAATAAATTTAATTATTTAGTTCAAGAGCCAACAATTTTCTGAACGATTCAATTTTGTAACTTAAAATCTCAACTCTTTTATTAAAAATTCGTCCTTGGTTTCAAAATTCATCTCTGTTGGTTGAAATTCAACTATTTTGTTGAAAATGCAATATATTTTTAAATGAAATCTTGGGAACTTAAAGCGTTTTATATTGAAATTAATATGGTACCTATATATTAAGTTTCCTATTTCCCCTCTTTTGAGAGAATTTTGGGCTGAGAAGTCTGTATAAACAAACATTTATTTGTATTCATTATTAATCGATTGAATTAAAAGTTTTCAAATAAAAATTTTTTTAGCTTTAATTTGGAAAGTCGAAAATTCAGAATAGTTTAATTTTGGCTGCTTTAATTTGCAGTTTAGTTTTGATTACTTTGAATGAAAAAATCTTCAGCTTCAACAGTTGGAACTTTTCAATTTCAATGAACGGGAAAATTTTTTGCGAACCGTAGAAAAAGTCGGGAATTTTCCCCCGCGATAAAACTGTCCACCCTGCTGTTATTAGGTCAAATGATAATAAATTATTTATTATGATAAGGAATAAACGGAAAGAGTATAAACGATTTTATCCATATCAAAACAGGATATCCACCTGATATCCTCTACTTCCGGAAGAGACAGGAAGACAGGCTATACCGGTACATTCCAAACTGATGACGTGATCAGAGCTCTTAAAGGAAACGGAGAACATGATTGAAATTCTGCATCAACTTAAGGTGTTGTCGATAAGTTCACAACGTATAACAAGCAAAAAAAATAATAATGGCAGTCTCGAGTTGATAGTGTATGCCGCTACTTCTTTCTTAGAAGAACGCCCATGCCGTGCACAGCAATGCAAATAGAAAGAAAAAACTTAAAATGACTTAATTACTTTCGAATTCTCATAGTTATGTCAGAATTTGCAATTCTTATGTGCGCGCAAATAAATATTATCTCGTTCAATAAACCCAAAGGAAATTATTTTTTATACCATTGACAACTTGTCTAATCCTGAATGCCTTGAATTGAAAGACGTTTGATTTATAATATTCCAAATTCATTTTGATGATACTGCTATCATAAAAATACATTCCCACGTTAATAATAGAGTGAACAAAATGAAAAAGAGTCGAAAAACAAAATAATAAAAGGATGACACGAAGAGGATTGAAATGCAAATGTAAAATAGTTAACATTGAATTTGAGTGATGGGAATGGAAATTCGGTTAATTCATATCATCAAATCATTAATAGCATTGTGAGAACTCATAAAGATAAACTGGCTTCTCTGTTTGTTAGTCGAAGAAACATAATTGCCATTATTAACGCCTCTTGAGATTAATTTTGCCGTGTACAGCTTGCAGATTTTTTTTATACGGGTCCTACGATATGAAAGATTCCATCAAGCAAATTGAGCAAATCACGATTTAAAAAGGTCATGACGATTCATTAGCCTTTGAATTTAAATCCCATTCTTCAAATCGTGAAATTAAGATGCAAAAGATTACTTCAAATAGAAATATTACTTTCCCATAAGTCATGTAAAAAGTGCGAAAGTAAATAATTTTTTTTTTACTGAAATCTAACATTCCTATCTAATACCTGAATTCATGTTTCCAACCAAAATGGTTCCAATTATGCATTCAAATATTTCAAATGACACGTTTACTTGGAGTGTAAATTTTCCAAGAACATTCAAAAGGTTTGAATGATTTCAAATGATTTGAAAAGATTTTTAACATTTTAAGAGATTTAAAAGATTAAAATTAAAATTATTTTCAACAATTCACGTTCCATGTCAAAAATTTGCTATTAAAAATCAAATAATCATTCTTTGCGGGAATTCCCTGACCCAAAGTATAAATTATATAATTCTTTACTGCAGTTCTAAATCACAATTACATTTATTCCCAAAAATTCCCTGTACCTAGTCAGAATTAAATTTATTTACAAAATTTGCTATTATAATTCAAAACTATAGCAACTAACCTTTTCTAAAATTTGTAAAAAGGAAGCTTTAAATTTTGGCAATTTTTTTGTTGCAAACAAGAAACTTTTAAATTCAAACAAATTCTGATTCAGAATAATGAATTTTCAAAATGTGACGAATGCTGACTTTAATTAGGAATTGTTTTGTAAATTTCTTTTCTTTAAATCAGAATTGAAATTATTTTCCAAAATGTCCCGTTCCATCTAAAAAATTACCGGTTACAAGACAAATTCATTTTCAAAATTCCCTGTTCCATTTCCTAAAGTAAAAATTATAATCTGAACTGAAATTTCTGTTCTAAACAGAATATTTTAATTCTTTACGGAAATTCATAGTTCTATTCCAGAATTATATTTTATTTGTTGAAAATTCCCTGTTCCAGAATGAAAATTCTAATTCCTTGCGGAAATTGCATGTTGCAGAATCAAAATTTTAGCTCTTTACGAAAATCTTTTTTTAAGAAATTTCTTTTCCTCAATCAGAATTATAAAATCTTATTTAGAAAATTGTCCGTCTCAAAGTGGAAATTATAATTCTTTCCTGAAATTCCCTGTCCCAACTTTACTATGCCAAGTCAGAATTCCAATTCTTATATAAAATGCATTATTTCAAGTGAAATTTAGGACTTTTTTACATATTTCTTATTCTAACTCAGAATTTAAGTAATAAAAGGTACGAAATCACTTTTAATTTGCATATGAGTAGATTCTTGAACAAAATTCCCAGTAATTTTTCGGTTTCCCGATTTCCCGGTCGAGTAAGTCGAAAATAAGGAATTCTGTAATTGGAAATCGATATAATGTTTAAAAAAGTTATTTTTTGCAGTTTTTAGATTTCTGTGAATTTCAGTTTTCTTACATTGCTGGAGGTGTGTAGGAAAAGAATTTTTGCCACTACTTGTAAACTTTCCAGTGACAAAAATGCTCTAAGACAAAAATAACGCAAGGTCCAGGAATATAAATTGAGAATACAGCGAATTTGTGAAATTTCGACTTTAGTATTTTATGAAATTATCTTTATATCTTGTGATTTACAATTTTTCTGAGCAATTGTACATTTTTAACCATAGAAACATACGTAAAAAATGGATAGGAACCAGGAATCAAAATTGGAAATACAGCGAATTGTTTTAAATTCTAATTTTGCGTTTTAATGAAATTATTTTTATAAATTTTTGCTTAAAAATGTTTCTAAACATGTGTAGAACTTTTTATTATAGAAATACACTGTACAAAAATTCCTTTAAATTTAAATTTTGTGTAATTCCAATTTCGATTTCTGGGACTTATTGATTTTCTTCTAGTATATTTCTATTCCAAAAAAGTCCACATGTGACTAGAATTTTTTTAAACTACAAATTATACAAATAAATTCATTGAATACGAAAATTTTTAAAATTCAATGTATTTCCAGTTTCGATTTATAGGTCTTGGCGACTTTTTTCTTAGTATATTTTTGTCAATTTCTTCCAAAAAGAGGGATGAATTGAATAAGAATTATCTATCAGAAAATGGTTTACTATAGGTTCTTCAAAAAATTGAAAAGATTTTTTTTACCTGCGGGAATGTGACAAAAGTGAAATTTAAGAAACTTTGAAAACTGTGTTAACAGTTTTCTGGAGCGCGGGTAACCAAGCTACATATATCGATCTATTTTAAACTAAAAACTTGGAAAAAAAGTTCTTGAACCAAAAGAACCGTTTTCTTCGATATACAAATGAAAATTTGGCTGAATCAAACAAATGTTGGTTGATTTAACAAAATATTTGATTGACACAATAAAAGTTTGTTGTTGAATGAACCAAGTACTCCATATCTACTAAAAAATTTGGTTAAAACAACCAACAAATTTATTTGGGTTAACCAAATATTTTGTTGTCCATATATTGTCCATTTTTAGGTTCATAATACGCTACTTTTTCACGTTGTATCGATATAGAATTCCAGAACTTTTTATTTCCGACCCACCCTGATAAGTAATATGTTTTCATTCCTGCTGCGTGAATAATCGAGATGAAAGTTGTATAGGGTTCGTGGCGAAACTGTTGTGTGCGTCACAAATTGAGTAATTACGTCAATTAAGTCTCAACAAGGTTCGCAGTAACTTGATCTAGACAAAAAGTATAATTTCTAAAAAAACGGCAAAAGTAACCAGTAGTGCGTGTATTATTATTTTTAGAAAAAATTAATAAAAGTCTTCGACGTATAAATTAATCTTTATGCCAAGGGGTGGAACCCGAGGTGGAACCGGATTTACTCAGGTGGCCCTGAATCTGTCTTAAGAAGTCGACAATACGAGAAAGTGTAACTTTCTTGTTTTTGATTTTTTTTTGTGCTTGTTCCTGGGACATGAAATCGAAACGACGTCATTCTTAAACCTCCAGAGTCCAGTATACCCCACGCACGCACGTACCCGTGGTTTGCGATGTCAACTACCCCGCTTTGCCCCGGTTCAAGGAAACTCAACCTTCCTTCGGACAGAGAAGAGATTAAATTCCTCAGCAACATCTCAAGGAGACGCCTTTTAGCGTACAGTCGTACATTAAGCTTTCACCGACAACCGGATTTCATCTTGAATTACTTTTATCACAACGATGCAGTGATTACTTCGTTAACCCAAAGACTATCACTGAGAAAAATGAATAGTTGGGGCTACTACCTTTTTATTAGTAAAGCATTCATTGGTTCTTACAACTATTCAGTTAGTAACACCGACTAAGCAAGTAGTCGGTTTAGGAACTTTTCTACTACTTGGTTAAAAGCTGAACTACTTTGCTAAAAATTCATTTTTTTTGTTGAAGATTCATTATTCCAATTGGAAATTCATCTCGTTGGTTGCAAAATCGTTTTTTTTTTAAATTCGTTTTTTAAACTAAAAATTTAACTATTCTAGATTTTTGGTTGAAAATTAATCTTTTTTAGTTGAAAATTCAACTACTTGGTAGAAATTTGAATTACTTTCTTAAAAATTCATTTTTTAGTAAATTTATCTCTGTGGTTGAAAATTTAATTATTTTGTTAAAAATTAATTTTTTCAACTAAAAATTTAACTATTCCATTGTTGGTTGAAAATTTCTACATAAAAAGATGAACTTTTAAAACCAAGAACATGAATGTTCAATAAAATAGTTATATTTTCAACAATAAAAAATAATATAATTAACTTTATTTGAAAATTAGTTTTTTTTGTGTAAAAGGGTAACTTAAAAAAAGGAAAATTTAACTTTTTTGTCAAAAATTCAACTGTTTTATAGAAAATTCGTCGTTCTGGCTTAAAAATTCAACAATTTGATATAAAATTCAACTATTGGGTTCAAAATTAAACTGTTTTGTAGAAAATTAGTTTTTTTTATTGAAAATAAATTCTGCTCAATTAAAGTTTTACTACTCTACTTTTGGTTAAAAATTGATCTTTTTTAATTTAGAAATTCAAATATTAAGTTTAAAAAATTTAGAAACTAAAATAATATTAAACAAATAAAATTTGAAGCAACATCACATCCATAGTTCAAAGTATTTAGTTGAAAATGTATGTAATTTGTTAAAATTTCGTCTTTTTTGCTAGAATATTAATCTTCTGGCTTGAAAATTCGCCTTTTTATAGAAAATGAATCTTCTTGGTTAAAAAATTTAACTATTTGTTTGAAAATTTATGTATTTTGTTGAAAATTCATTTTTTCGGTTAAAAATTGGTCTTTTTGATTTGAAAATAGCGTATTCAGTGTATTTTTTTCGAAATAGTAGAAAAATAGTGTAATTGTTTAAAAAAAGTGTAAAATAATGTTAATAGTGTGGTGAGTTCGAGGCCTGGAATGAAGTTGGTTCGTTTTGTTAATTCAAGTTTAGAAACACATAAGTGCAAAATGAAATCGTATAAAATTGATAATATATATGAAATTCTTTGGGATATATTTTAAATCTTCGCAATCGTACAACAAAATGAAATTAATAATTGGTAACTAATAATTTTGAAATGAAGAAGAAGACTAACTTTTTTTACTACTGATGTTCGTTTCAGTGGTTCAGTAAAAATAATGATATAACTCAAATCTATTTACAATTTTTTAATTACAAGCATGAGTGGAGTCTTTAACTTTTTTAGTTTATTCTATAAAAAAAGTCAGAATTATTATAAAAATATTTTATAAATATTATAAAAATTGTATCACTTCAGCATTTTTAAATATTTCAAAACTGTAAATTGAACAATTTTATATCTTATTTAATCATATTTCAGCTTGAAACTTTCAACATTAAATTATTTCAAATTGGAATCGTTTAAAATTAAACAAATTTTAATTAAAAGCATTTAAAACAGAATAATTTTATACCGGAACATTGAAATGGTTTGTTTTCATTTTTAAATCTTTCAAAACTGCATCGCTTAAAAGTAATTGTATTTTATACTTGAAAAAAACATTAAAACCAATGCTTAGTTAGAAAATTAATTTAAACCTGTGATTTCCACAATTTTCTGGTTTTTAATTAACATTAACACAATATTATAAGCTTTCAATGTTTTGAACTAAAAGCCTGAATAAATAAATTTGCTTGTCTTAATTTTATTGTTAAAAAACTGACCCCAAAAACGGAAAAATCTTGGAAAATAACTTTCAAATTTAATTCCTTAAAAATGGTCAAATATAAAATTGAAAGCGCGCTTTTATTCTTGAATAAGCATTCAAAATTAGACAATTTTAAAGGAATACTTAACATTTTATGCTTTCAAAGAATTGAAATCTGAAAATTAATTAATTTTACAACTTAATAGTGGACCATTTTCAAATTTAGACCGTTTAAATCATAACAATTTTGAATTTAAATTGTCTAAAAGTAGTACAATATAAATTTATAGTGTTTAAAATTAAAAATTCAAATTCTTTCACAACGTAAGATTTAAAAATCGAAAATTTTTGAAAAAGTATTGATAACTGAATATTTTTCAAGTAACTTTAAATTTCTAAGACCCTTCTTAGTACATGGTTCAACTAGTTTGTTAAAAAATTATTTTTTTGGTTGAAGATTCATCATTTTAGTTGAAAATGCCTCTCTCTGGCTGAAAAATCGTTTTTTGCTGTTGAAAAATAATTTTTTTTTTAACTGAAAATTGAATTATTCTAGCTTTTTAGTTGAACATTAATCCTTTTTTGTTAGAAATTGAACTACTTAGTAGAAATCTGAACTACTTTCTTAAAAATCCTTTTTTTTTGTAAAAGCCCATTTTCTTGTTTTTTATTTGATTTGAAAGAATGTAATTTCTATTTGCTATTATAAAATGCTAAAAATAAGTGGGTTACCAATTTTATTTGGTTTAAAATTTATGTACTCTGTTGAAAATTAATTTTTTGGTCTATTTTGGTATAAAATTAATCCTTTTGGTTGAAATTCAACAGTTAAATTTTCCAAAGACGAATTTTTAACAGTTTAAGAGACAAATTGTCTGAAAAATTTCACAGTTGAATTTTCAACCTAGGAATTTTCTAAAAAATTTAAATGTTGCATTTTCAACTATACTATACATTAAAAATTAAAAATGATTATATTCTAAGGCGAATCTTCAATAAAATACATGAATTTTCAACCAAACTGTTGAATTTTTCAACAAAAAATATAAATTTTCATTACAAAAATTATTTTCCAACCAAATTGTTGAATTTTCAAACCAAAAAGGCGAATTTTCTATGAGATAATTGAATTTCCAACAAAAAAGTGAATTTTCAACCCTTCTACCAAAAAAATATGAATTTTCAACTAAAAAGTTCATTTTCAACCAAATAGTTGAATTTTTAACCAAAAAAGTTAATTTTCAAGAAAACAATTCAATTTTCTACCAAATTGTTGAATTTTCATGGCAAAAAGACCAATTTTCGAAAAAAAGTTGATTTTTCAACTCGAAAATATGAATTTTCAACAAAAAAATTAATTGCCAACCAAATAGTTCAACTTTTTACCAAATTGTTAAATTTTCCACCAAAACTATGAATTTTCAACGAAAAGTTATTTTTCACCAAAATAGTCGAATTTTTAACCAAAAAAGTTTATTTTCAACAAAATAGTTGAATTTTTAACCAAAAAAGTTAATTTTCAAGAAATAATTTAATTTTGTACCAAATTGTTAAATTTTAAACCAATAATATGAATATTTAACAAAAAAGTTAATTCTCAACCCAATAGTTCAATTTTTAATCAAAAAAGTTTATTTTCAATAAAATAGTTGAATTTTCTGCCAAATTGTTGAATGTTCAAGCCAAAAAAAAACAATTTTCTACAAAACAGTCGAATTTTTCAACCAAAAATATGACTTTTTAACAAATATTTATTTTCAACCATATGGTTGATTTTTCAACAAAGAAGTTAATTTTTAACCAAATAGTTCAGTTTTCTTCCAAATTGTTACATTTTCAACCAAAAATATGAATTTTCCAAAAAAAATTAAATTTCAGCCAAATAGTGGAATTTCTAACCAAACAGATAATTTGCAACAAAATAGTTTAATTTTCCACCATAATGTTGAATTTTCAAGCCAAAAAGACTAATTTTCTATAAAACAGTTACATTTTTCTACCAAAAATATAAATTTTCATCCAAAAAATTCATTTTCAACAAAAAAGTTTAATTTCCAACCAAATTGTTGAATTTTTAACCAAATAGTTTAATTTTCTACAAAACTAAAGAATTTTCAACAAAAAGTTCATTTTCACCAAAATAATCTAATTTTTAACCAAAAAAGTTTATTTTCAACAAAATAGTCAAATTGTTAACCAAAAAAGTTAATTTTCAAGAAATAATTTAATTTCTTACCAAATTGTTAAATTTTAAACCAAAAATATGAATTTTCAACAAAAAAGTTGATTTTCAACCAAATAGTTGAATTTTTAATCGAAAAAGTTAATTTTCAACAAAATAGATGAATGTTCTGCCAAATTGTTGAATTTTCAAGCCAAAAAGACTAATTTTCTACAAGACAGTTAAATTTTTCAACCAAAAATATAAATTTTCGTCAAAAAAATGTATTTTCAACCAAAAAGTTGAATTTCCAACCAAATTGTTGAATTTTCAACCAAATAATTTAACTTTCTACAAAACTAAAGAATTTTCAAACCAAAAATATAAATTTTTAACAAAAAAGTTAATTTTCAACGAAATTGTTTAATTTTCCAAGCTAAAAATACAAATTTTCTACAAGATAGTTGAATTTGCAAACCAAAAATATGAATTTTCAACAAAAAAGTTTATTTACAGCCAAATAGTTTGCTGCCAAAAACTAATTTGTTACCAAAGAAGAAAAAAGTCTGAATTTTAAATAATTCAACTCCAAATAAAATTGTCCAATTTTCCAATTTTTAATCTGAAATTTGTGAATATTGAGAGCATCTTTTAAAGAAAATTTCAATTGAAAATTACCTAATTACAAACGCTTCTATTTAGAAATGAAACAAGTTCAATTCCTTGTCATTCCATTCAAAATATAATCCTTTTTTAAAAATTTTACCATTGATTTAATAGTGGACTTGTAAATTATTTATATTTTTAACGTTAGGAAGGGAAAATCCATTGACGTGAAAGCGCGCGTGAATTTACATATTTGTTTAAATTAGAAATTCTTTCAATTCGAAATTATAAATGATTAATTATCGTTTCAAAAATGTTTAAAATTCAATAGTGAAAAATTGGTTTGATAATGAATTTTTATATTGTTTATATTTTTAATGTTAGGAAATAAAAATCCAGAGACGTTAATGCGCGCGCACATTTACTGCTCGTAAATATAAATACAAAGATTAGAAGGGATCTGTATTATCATCGAAGTTAGTAACGATCGATCATAAATTTTAATTTCTGAAAAAGGTTTCCATCGGAACGAAGGAGAAAGATCTTTTTTCAGAAATTCAAAATTTTTAATTTATAAATTTTCATACTCCATCTCGTCTGAAATGACGTTAAGAATTTCTGTTATTTAAGGAGTTACCTCAGATCGATATGGTTGATTTCCAGTTTCACAGTTCGTGAAAGTTATCTACACATGATCGATCGTTACCAACTACGATGATAATACAGATTCCTTCTAATTTAACTAGCTTAGTGGTTAAAGCACTGGTCCAGCAATCGGAAGACGTGAGTTTCGATTTCCACCGGAGCGAAGGAGAAAGATCTTTTTTCAGAAATTCAAAATTTTTAATTTATAAATTTTCATACTCCATCTAGTCTGAATTGACGTTAAGAATTTCTGTTATTTATGGAGTTACCTCATATCGATATTGTTGATTTCCAGTTTCACAGTTAGTGAAAGTTATCTACACATGATCGATCGTTACCAACCTTGTCAAAATTTTCAAAATTATTCAAAATTCTTCAATGTTTGACATTTACAATTAAAAACTCATCAATTTAAAAAATGTAAACAATTTTCTAATTCAACTTGTATTCAAAACATAACTCCTTGCTATGAAAAGCGTATATCTGAAAAAAGTATCTGCCTTCGATCTCTTTAGAAGCTTAGTGGTTAAAGCACCCGACCGGCAATAGGAAGACGTGAGGTTCGATTCCCACCGGAGCAAAGGCGAAAGATCTTTTTTTCAGAAATTAAACATTTTTAATTTATAGATACAAAGATATAATTAAAATAATAGGTAGAGCTCAGCAAGTTTTTCTAGTTGAATAGCCAGGAGTATGGAGATTGATGAGATAAATGTAGTATGCAATACGGGAAGAAAATAACGGGAGCAATAAAAGTGACTGCCATGGGAGGTGAACAATTTTAAGGCAAAAACTCGGGTTGTCAGACTTTCTAATGGCAAGTTAAAGTATCTCAGAAAATGATCTTGTATATCGTGTAACCTGCACATTTCATAACCAAGGTCTTTATATTTTTCGTCTAAACAATTATTATCCACAGGAATTTTATTGTGTAAACATTTAATCACTTAGTAATTAATTTTAACCAGAAATAGTTCAGAAACATATTTTTAACTTATTAATTTATTATTTTTTTATTAATTTATTATTAATTTATTATTAATTTGACATTCTTTAATTGTAAAGATTTGCAATTTTAAATTCTTCAATTTTTAAGATTAAAATTAACTTATAAAATATAGAATTGTAAATTATTCAATTTTTTAGCTGAATACTTGTTTTTTGGAACAGTTTAAATGTAGAAGATCAAAAGATTAGAATGAAAATTAGAATTTTAAGTCTTCCTTTAAATAACGGAAGACAATTTTCAAATTTAATTGCCATAATTTGGGAATTTGAAAAACAACATTTTCATTGAAAATTTCGACAAAATTTCATATCAATTTATATATTTATTCTAAAACTTTTTACTTTGTTGTTTATTTAGGTGAAAGGTCCCTTTAAAAATGGAACACAATTTTCAGACTTAATTGCCATATTTTAATAGAAATTTAGAAAACAACTTTTTTACTTTGTATTTTAAGTAAAACGTCCCTTTAATTATTGAATAAAATTTTTGAAATTGAATTTCCATACTTTGGGAATTTAAAAACATTTTCATTTAAAATTTCGAAAAAAAAATCATCCAAATTTATATTTATTGTAAAACTTTTCATTTTATCATTTATTATTTTAAGTGAAAGGTCCCTTTAAATAATGTTGAACAATTTTCAAATTTAATTTCTATACTTTAATGGAAATTTGAAAAATAACTTTTTTTCTGTAAATTTCGACAAAAAACTGATTCGAATGTCTATTTATTATTAATAAATGTTTTTTATTGTTTAATATTGTGAATAAAACGTTCCTTCAAATAATGGAACACAATTTTAAAAATTATTTGCCATATTTTAATAGGAATTTGGAAAACAAAATTTTGACAGAAAATTTCGACAAAAAAGTATTCCAAATTTCTGTTTATGATTATTAAATGCTTTTTATTCTTTGGTATAATTTGAAGGCAAAAAAGATTTTTTACTGAAATATTCTTGAAAAAATTGATCCAAATTTTGTTTATTATTAATAAATGTTTTTTATTGTTTGGTATTTCACGGAAAGGGTCACTTTAAATAATAAATTTCAATTTTTAAATTTAATTTCCATACTTTGGAAGTTTGAAAAACATTTTCACTGAAAATTTTGACAAAAAATTCATCCACATTTCTGTTTATTAATAAATATTTTTTATTCTTTGGAATAATTTGAAAAACAAGTTTTTTACTGAAAATTTCGACAATTTGATGTTATTGTTTAGTATTTTAAGTGAAAGGTCCCTTTAAATAATGGAACAAATTTTTTAATTTAATTCTCATATTTTTTGGGAAATTTGAAAAACAGCTCTTTTACTAAAAATTTCGGCAAAAAATTAATTCAAATTTCTGTTTATTACTATTAAATATATTTTATTGCTGAGTATTTTAAATAAAACGTCTCCTTAAAAAAAAGGAGCACAATTTTAAAATTTAGTTGCCATATTTTAATAGGAATTTGAAAAAAAAACTTTTTTTTTACTGAAAATTTTGACATAAAATTAATTCAAATTTCTTTTTATTATTAATAAACGTTTTTTATTCTTTGGTATTTTAAGGAAATGTTCGCTTTCAATAATGAATTAAAATTTTCAAATTTAAATACCATATTTTAACGGGCACTTGAAAAACAATTTCTTTTTACGGAAAAATTAAAAAAAAAATTGATCCAAATTCTTATTTATTGTGAAATTTTCGATATAATTGTTTAGAATTTTAAGCGAAAGGTCCCTTTAAATAATGGAACACAATTTTCAAATTTAACTGCCACGCTTTAATGGAAATTTTAAAAATAACTTTTTTTTACTGAAAATGTCGACAAAAACTTGATTCAAATTTCTGTTTATTATTAATAATTGTTTTTTTATTGCTCTTTATTTTAAAGAAAACGTCTCTGTAAATAATGAAACACATTTTCTTAATTTAATTGCCATATTATAATAGGAATTTGGAAAATAACTTTTTTACTGGAAATTTCTACAAAAATGAACTCAAATTTCTTTTTATTATTAATAAATGTTTTTTTATTCTTTGGTATTTTAAGGAAATGTTCGCTTTCAATAATGAGTTAAAATTTTCAAATTTGAATGCCATATTTTAATGGGCACATGGAACACTATTTTTGTTTGCGAAAAGTGAAAAAAAATTGATTCAAATTCTTATTTATTCTGAAATTGTTGTTATTATTGTTTATAATTTTAAGTGAAAGGTCCCTTTAAATACTGAAACACAAATTTCAAATTTACTTGCCACATTTTAATGGAAATTCAACAAACAAATTTTTTTACTGAAAATGTTGACCAAAAATGGATTCAAATTTCTGTTTATTATTAAGAAATGTTTCTTATTGCTCATTATTTTATATAAAACGTCTCTATAAATAACAGAACACAATTTTCAAATTTAATGATCATATTTTAATGGGAATTTCGAGAACCATTTTTTTACTGAAAATTTCTACAAAAATGAAGTCAAATTTCTTTTTATTATTGATACATGTTTTTTATTCTATGGTACCTTAAGGAAATGTTCGCTTTAAATAATTAATTACAATTTCAAAATCTAAATGCCATATTTTAATGGGCACTTGAAAAACAATTTTTTTACGGAAATTTCAACAACAAAAAATTGATCCAAATTGTTATTTATTATGAAATTTTTTATTTTATTCTTCAAAAATTCAAAGGAATGGTTTCTTTAAATAATGGGACACAATTTTCAAATGAATTGCCATATTTTAATATGAATTTGGAAAACAAATTTTTATACTGAAATTTTCTACAAAAATGAACATAAATTTATTTTTATTATTGTTTTTCATTGTTTGAAATTTAAAAAAAACGTCTCTTTAAATAATGAAACACAATTTTGAAATTGAATTCTCATATTTCAATAGGAATTTCGAAAAAAAATGTTACTGAAAATTTCTAAAAAAAATGAATTCAAATTTCTTCTTATTATTAATAAATGTTTTTTATTGTTTGGTATTTTACAAAAAGGGTCGCTTTAAATAATTAATTAAAAATATCAAATTTAAATGCCATATTTTAATGGGCACATGGAACACTATTTTTGTTTTCGAAAAGTGAAAAAAAATTGATTCAAATTCTTATTTATTCTGAAATTGTTGTTATTATTGTTTATAATTTTAAGTGAGCATACTTACTAATTTTCCATGATAATTTTATAACATCATATCCAGTCCACATATATAAGCCTCTATGTATACACTTAAAACACTTTTTTAAACTTTATTTTCACTTAATATAGTGCAACGTGCGTACAAAATAACTGCACGGCGCGGCGGGCTAGCGACAGTGTTGAATGGATCGTCGCCGTCACCGTTTAAATTTAATGTAGCTTCATTGCGTTACTATGGTAACCAACATGGCCGCGGAGCTGGTATGCGTAATCACAACGAAAATGGGACAATGTTTGGCTAGACCATGAGTGGGTTGGATCATGGTTTAGTTGAAGGAAAAAATGGCGCCTGCTACGGAGGGATTGAGCGATCAACAGAAGGAAATTTATGAAAAAATAACGAAAAATGAAGTAGAAGAGCTTAAAACACTTTTGGCAACGACTAAATTGAAGTTAGATTTCGTTGATGAAAACGGCATGAGTTTACTCCAACATGCATGTTACAAAGGAAACAAGGAAATTGTGCAGATGCTTCTCGATCAGGTAGGTTATGTTTGGCTTGTTTAGAGTTTTTATCGTTTTTATTCTCTTCAAAATTCGTGATTCTGATTAAAATCCAATGCCTTTAATTATTATTTATGTAAATTTAGTTAATTCTTCTGTATATTGTAATTGGTTTTCATTTCTTTGATGCTCTTTTGCTTGTGTGGAGGTTCGACTTTGATGAGATCGTAGTTTAGCAGAACGTTTTTGTGGTGAGATAAGATAAAAACGGGTCCAACTTTAATTCAGTATGAAAATTAGGAAGTGGAAATTGTATAAAATGCAAGTTTTGAATATTCGAACACATAATTTTCCACATTACTTACATTGTTATTACCAAACCGAATTTGAGGTTATAATTTACATTATGCAATATTTACATCTAACGCGGATAAACGTATTCCTTCAAATTTACTGCATGTAAAGAAATTGGCCTATATATATATATATATGCGTTGGAACTTATGTATAGGAAGTTCTCGAGGAATTTATGGGAAAAGTTTGAACGTCACGTTTAGGTTAGTAAGTGCGAGAATTAATATATTGTAAAGCACGATACACTTTAAGGGCGCTGGAACCAGGCCGAACCTCAAAACTGAATTGTCTCATCATAAATTCTAGAATGACATCTTTTTAGATAAAATGCGGATCTATTCCTGTTTTGAATCAAATCTGCATTCGGAGTGAAAAATTGGCTAATTTCAATAGTTTTTTTATAAAATTTTTTGAAATTAGCCAATTTTTCATTATATAATACAGATTTGATTCAAAACAGGAATAGGCCCTAATCGTATAAAAGATATGTAATTCACATATTTATGGAGTAAAATGAGGCAATTCAATTTTGAGGTTGTGTCTTGGTTCCAACGCCCTTAAGAAACACATGTAAATCATATGCAAAATTGAATTATTTACAAAATTCTTGTTGAAACTTTCATACTTCATTCACTCTAATTTGAAAACAATGTTAACTATAATTATTGCATATGTAGATAATAGTATACTATAACATTGTTTTTAAATTACCCCTTCTAATTACACTTTAATATGAACGACACAATTTTTTTCATTTACAGACAATTCTTTAAAATTAGCAGATTATATTTCTTATTAACAAAACATGACTCGCCGCGTGTATACTAATCAGACATCGTACTTTTAATATTTTTAAAATATTTTTTCAACATTTGAAAAACATCAAAAATAAATTTTCAACGTGTTTCTGGATGAACTACTCTTCAATGTAGAATTGAATTCGACTATTTGAATTTGATTCGAATAATGAAACTGCGAAAAATTCAAGATCTATAATTTGTAACATTTTATTTAATCAAAACAGACGCATACAACAGTATGTCAATTTATGTTTGGCATGAGTACAAGAAACTTTATAGTTAAATAAAAGTCAAATTGGTATTTTTACAATCAATGAAAAATAACCATTTTTCTATATTTTCATTGCATTAATTACATTTAAATAATAGTTTTGAAAAGCAAAACTTACCACAAACCTTTAGAGGAAAAACGGAAAAAACTATAATCTTCAGGGTATTTAAATCATTTCTTGCTTGTATTATTTTGTCAATTTTGCGTTGCTCCCAGGATTTTTCTCCTAATATAACAAGTTGATTAAATTTTCAAGATTTTCGCTATTCGTGAATAGCGACTGAAAACCCTTTTTACATTCTCATCAGAAGGTATTAAATTTGTATAAAATTTGACCCCCCCCCCCCTCTAGTTTTGGTCAAATGTCCACGTTTTGAGACCCTCTGAACCCGAAAAACAGGTTTATACGAATGTGCCTGTCTGTTTGTATGTATGTCTGTCTGTGAGCATGATAACTTTAGAATAAATTAATCTATTAGATTCGCCTTAGAAAATGTTTGAGACCATTCTCTTTAAGATTTAAAAATTCTATGTGCGGTTATTTATAGTACTCGAAAAGTCGAACAATTTATCTTTACGACTTTTTTCGAGAAAAAGAAAATTATCAGAGTTATAGCATTTTCAAAATTCGAAAAATCAAAGGAAAATGCAAATTTTAAGCGGAGCAACGCACCATGTGAAAAAAAGTCAAGAGAAGGAAAACTTTAATTTTTGAAAGCCCTACAATATTTTCAAAACAACCTTTTTAATTTTCTTGAAAAATCGAAAATTCAACTTTTGATCGCACAAAAAATAATGAAAAATAAAAAATTTCATTTTTCGGTCAAACTATGGAAGATACAAAAAAAACATCAACAAAAATTGTGCACGCAGAAAAGATACAAATTTTTTAATAATGGCTTTTTGATAGGACGCGTAGTTTTTGTTTTGTTCATAAAAAACAACATTAAAAATAAAAAATAAAATTTTTTGGACAACCGACACAAGCTACGAATAAAGATGAATAGACAAAAGTTGTTCACCCAAAAAAGACCTATACAAATTTTTTATTAATCATGTTTTGGTAGGATGCGTATTTTTTGTTCGAATCGTAAAAAATAACATTGAAAATAAATAAATAAATTTTTTGGAAAAACGACACAAGGTGCAATAAAATCTTAATTAACGAAATTGTTTTTTTTTTATAGGATGCGCACTTTTTTTAATTATAAAAACAAGACAATAAAAATACATTTGTTTTAATATCAATGCATATTATAAATTGTAATAATATAAGTTTATATGAAGAGCATGGGCCTCAAAATTAACGTAAATAAAACAAAGGTAATGGTGTTTAAAGGAAAAAGTGAGAAGAGAATGTGCAACATTGTCCTGAATGATGAGAGATTAGAGCAAATTGACAAATACGTATATCTAGGTAGCCTATTCACAAACGACGGAAAATGGGTGGGGAGTTAGATAGGCGCATAAATTAGGGTAAGAAGGTTATCGGTAGGGCAGAGTCCATTCTCAGAAATAAAAACAAATAAAGAAAAACTAAAATGACCATATATAATTTTATATTTGTACGGGCTGTACTATACGGTATCGAGACGTGGACATGTCAACAAAAGGACAAGAGTAAAATTAACGCGATTGGCATGAAACCTCTGCGCATAATAAGCGGAAAAACAGTGATGGACAAAGTCCGAAACGAGATAATCCTCAAAGAATGTGGTACAGGAGAGACACTAGTTGACATATAGGAAAGAAGTCAGTTAAGGTGGTTCGGACATCTTGAAAGAATGAAAGATGAACGACTGACCAAACAGGTTTATAAAGGTAAAGTAAATGGCAGAATTCCCAGAGGTAGTCCGCCGAAAGAATGGTTAGAATCTGTGAATGAGAGACTAATCCGAAGAGACATAAGAAGCCATAGAAACACGAGAGCTTGCATGAAAAAATGCATAGGCATGAAGAAAGCTAGAGTAGTATGCCAGGACAGAAAAGTGTGGCGAAAAATACTTTATAAAAAGAATGTGAGTTGAGTGAATGACGCTTGAAACAAAGAACTTGGATACTAAGGGCCCCAAGTGTGATGTGGGGTGATCGCTAGAGAGATTGATCAGCAACCTGGGTCGGAGCAGTGTAGCGAAACGAACGTGTAATTTAAATAAATAACACGATAATTCTAGATCAATCTGAAATATCTATACCTTATACCTATCTACCCTATATCTACATACCCATCCACACACTACTACATTTGAACCGAGCAATTCACGCCTACCCCGAAAGGGAAATGGCTTAATGGTATAATAATATTGAAATTATAAATTTTTTAGGGTAGCTGAGAATAAAAATTAATTCCAAATAGAGTACAAATATTAAAGTATTCATGAACATTAAAATTTGTACTGTATTTTGCAATATCTGAATAAACAGTCTCAGACCGAAGAATAGGAATAAATATAATATACATTTGATATAATAGAGTTGAACTCAACGTAGAAAAGTTCGCACTTCGGACTAAATCGAGTGCGAGGCACGAGATACGTGATATAATATAATATAATTCTTAAAAATTGAACAATTTGTAATTACAAATTTTGAACATTCAAGAATTGTCAATTGCAGCTCTTCAAAATTACAGAACTTAGTATTGAAAATCTTTTAAAATTCAAAAGTATTTAATTTTGAAAATTTACAATTAAAAATGCAAAAATTATCAATAATAATATGTCATTTCACAATAATTATAATTTCATAATTGAATAATATTTTGTAATAATTCCACTCTTTCATATTCTTTTGCCGTGAACGGCGTTCTCTCAAATCACGGCAGGCCTATTTCTGAGATCCGTAATTCGAAGAGAGCCGTAACTGCCCCGTTACGGAGTTTTCCGAATTTCAGCATCCCAATTAACACCGTTCACTGCATTTTCAATAATTAATTAACATTTTTAAACCATTTTTTTTGCAGAAATGAAAAGATCATATGCAAATTAGTCAAGAACAAAAAAAAAGTGTAGAAAATGAATTAGAATCCGCGATACACGTGAATAAAGATTCGAACAATTTTTGTCGATTTTCTCGGCTTCGTTCATTTTGCAGTTAACGGTGTTCTTACAAATCACGGAAGTTTTCTTAGCCGCTGTATCAAGTTAAACAAAACTTTTTTTCATGCATTTATCAAAGTCTGCATAAATATATAAATAACTTTGTTCCAGTTTTCAAATAAACTCGGAACTATTACAGTTTCACATGCCCTTTGTGGTGTTATTATTTGATCTTTCTACTTAATAATAGAAAAAGGTGAAAAATGTACTTCTTCATATTTTATTATTGTTATTTTGTCTTTCGTTCTCATTTTTTCATCTTTATTTTTCATTAGTTCAAGAAAATTTTGTAAGACCCCTGGCTCTATATCGAATTTTTCAATCTAACGTCTTAACGATCAAAGTCCAGATATGGAAATTGCACCTATGTAAATTAGAACCGTTGATAAAAATGTTGTCTGTAAAATCTTTTTCGATATTGCATCCATCTGAAAGTGCTATCATAGCATGTTTCCCCAAAACATACTATCGCAAATGATAGTAGACACTTAAGGCTTTTGGATGATCGTAGCCTCTTCTCACCCTAGAATAAATGAGGATTTAAACGGTGTATTAAAATATACTCAATCTGAAATTTTTCTTGTAAATGTTGGTGTAAACATGGTGAAGACAGATTATTTAAGTGAACTCGTTTTTGAGAAGGAATCATTTTCTTGTGGTTCCCAACTCTCATTGTAGTGATATACTTATTATTTTTCTGCAATAGTGCATTCTGATCCACTAAATCAACCCCGAAACCTTTTGCACCATAACGATGTTCGTACTTCTTTCTCACACTACATTTAGAGTGAAATCTTACTCTTTATAAAATTAAATAATTATTATTATTTCCCGTGGGTAATAATGTTTATTTCACACGAAAAATAATATTTGTAAGATGCAGTTTTAAAATATTTGTTATTAATGTAAAAGAACTTAACATTAAATAATGAAATAACTTCACTGCAGATCTTCCTGAGTTTTACTAGTTACGCAATTGCAGAATAATGTGCAGCATCCTTTCGCTTTATGAAACTTCATCACGCATATTGTTAAGAAATCTTGGAAATTTAATAGGTATCCTGTGTAACGCACGTCAAAACAGAAGTCAAGCTGACCTTACGAATTTCATATCTGTCCCGAAAAAAAATTTCACAAGAGAGGGAAAAAAACTATTTTTAATCTTCTTTTACAGTTTAAATTGGATCTTAATTTTCGAATTGAATACTTTAACATTGATAATCATCAATTACAGGATTCTATAATTTAGCTATTTTTGAATATACACTCAACTCCCGAGTTAAGCACGGTTTCCATTGACCTTCAGCATATCTCGGATGAATCCAACCGTAATCAGGCAGGGCTGCTAAATCATTTCTGTTGGAATTAGACGCATGCTAACAGCGACGCAAATAACGCGCTTAGAGTGCGGCACTCGAGCTGTTTGTCCGAGGCCTCAAGTTCTAAGAATAACGTACACTGAGGTTGCTTATCTCGGGAGTTGAGTGTATAAACTTTCCATTTAAAAGACTCTTTGAAAGTAAGAAATCAGTAAGTTCAACAATCCTAATTCTCCTACTATATAGGTACTAATATCTTTAAATTTCAGGGAGCAGATGTGAACTCATGCCAACACGAACACGGATACACAGCTCTACATTTTGCTGCACTGAGCGGAAATGCCGATCTTTGTCATCTTTTGATGTCTCACGGGGCAAGGATAACAGCTACCAATAGTGTTGGTCGAACTGCTGCTCAAATGGCTGCGTTCGTCGGTAATCATCATTGCGTTGCAACAATCAACAACTTTATCCCCAAAGCTGATATCGACTACTACATTAAACCCCAGGGTTTGCAAACCGAACCACTTCTACCACCTCACCTCGGAGATTCCTTCCACAAATTCATCATGGAGGTGAATGTTCATCCGGTTCGCGTATCCATGAACTTACAAAGATGTCCTGGACTTTTGGAGAATTTGGGCAAGGTGCGATATTTGAAAGTTTTAGAGAAAGTTGTAAATTTCCTTTCTTACGTAGCTAATACTCATTTTATTGTTTGTATTCCTATTTGCTATCGGATCTTGTTTTATTAAACTGTCGAACTTTAAACTTCACTAAAAATTGATTTGAATTTAAATTTCAGGTCCAGAAGGTTTTGGAAGTTATGCGTCACAGGGAAATGACACGTGGCGCTGAAACAAATGAAGTAATAGCTTTTAAGTACCACTATCTTAGCTTTGTGGTGACAGAAGTGATAAAAAGTCAGAATCGTCAAAAAGTGATGAAGGGACAAACTGAAAAAGAAAAGTCAAGCGAGGAAGGTCCCGAAGAAAAAAAATCCGATCCTGTCGAGGCTTTGGTTCGAAAATTTCTGAAATGCAACAAAGCTGACGGCATTCCAGAATATCAGGAAGCATTTTTGCGAGAGGCTGTGAGAGAATTTCCGTTCAGAGAGAGCACTATCTTCCACCAAATGGTCGCAACTCTCGCGGGGTCGGATCCACCATCTGCAGTTTCTGTTGTCGCGGCTGCGATCAACGGGCAACGGGGTTTCTTGGACCAATCACAGATCTGCGTCACCTGCGGGGAAGAAAAGGCCACCAAGAAATGCAGCAAATGCAAGGCTGTTCAGTATTGCGATAGAGAATGTCAGAGACTTCACTGGTTCATGCACAAAAAAGGCTGCGCAAGACTGGATCCTTCGACGAATTCGGGTGCGAAACTCAGTCAGGAGAACAAGGAACAAATTGCAGATGCAGTTAGCTCGAGATTGCAGAATCTTGCTGTTAATTAAAAAGGTTGAACAAACTCGAAATTAATTTCGTGTAAATAACGCAGGGAAAGTGTCCTGCACTGAATTCTCGAGCATTTGGATCAGATACATGAGCATTTGCCCTCGGTATTGACAAAAGCCAAATGTATTATATCCTGATGTATTTAGTCAGGTATTGGGATGCGGCATTTTGATGGGTTACTTTTTTTCGTTAGAAACTTTTTTATCTCATACATTCATGACAATGCCAAGTTTTTATGCCTGTAGAACGAGAAGAAAGTCACCTTTTAAACTCCACGTGCGTCAAAGTAATTTTCATGCATACACACGTCGCAAATTCTTATTACACTGAGAATCCCATTTAAGTATCTCCCATTTAGGTCGTTCCGAGAATTGATGCCTCGGCTTTTTCGTGATGAGAGGAGCTGTGGGGCCGAAAGGTAGGATGTACTGAGTCAAGCATGACAAAGAGCAGAAGGGCCGCAATCAGCACGTTAGTTGTATCAAGTTGCATCATGGCTCCAAGTCAAACAGAAATTATTCACGCGGCCCTGACTGTTTACGGTCGGAGCGAGTGGATATTGTGTTCGATTGAAGTGAAGGCCATTTAGGGCCAGACCCGAAATCGCACTTGAATGGGATTTCCTGTGTATTTTCTTCTCTAGAGACCGAGAATCAGCACCATCGGACGGGCCTAATTGTTAGCAAGTGAGTACTGTCGGTAACACAGATTGTTTCGCAAGCGCAAATATTGTTTTGACGTACGTGGGTTGCTGCTTGCAAACATAATTTTTTTTCTTGCTCCACAGAAATAGAAGTGACATTTTAATACACTTGTGAGATAAAATACCGTGTATAACGCTGGAGGAACTGGTATTTTCTCCCTCGACACACGATATACTAAAATATTCGGAACGTTGCCGAAATTTAAATGATTTCAAATTACAACGTTGAGTTTTACTTTCAGATTTAGATGCTTTTGAGATCAAGCGTCTCAAACTTCCATCGCCTAAAAATTGAGACACTTTTGAGTTCGAGCGCTTCCAAGTTGATGTGTCGAAATCTTTTTTTACTCTTTAAGACCATCCGTGTTCCAATAATTTCTTTTCTTTAAGAACGGTTTTCGAAACTGATGCCCGTCTACAATAATTTTTATTCAGTGACAATGCGGTTTAGATTTTAATTTTTTTTCTTTCGTGTTTTGATCTCAAGAACCAGCTTATGACACTTCCGTTAAAAAATATACCTGAATTATTTTCTTTAGCAATATAAACTATAGCAATGGCGTGGTCATTTGCTATTTCTAGTCTTCGGTGCTCTGCTAATCGTTCTTTGGATTACGTATTCTGGTGTGCGTTATAGTAAGAGAAAAGCATTTGTTGGTATAATAGTCTGTACTGTTTGACGATTCGTGCGCCAGTGTAATTTTATGTATCTAATATATAGATGGATTTTTTGTAAGGGGCCATTCATATATTACGTAATCAATTTTTCACCCATTTTTGACCCCCGCCCCCCACCCCGTGTAATCAACGATAATCATTTGATTGGCCCCCTCCCCCTTGATTACGTAATCATCTTTAAGACTTATTAGGATACCTGATTTTGTAAACTTTACACAGCTCTTGAAACAATAAGTGAAATTGTAAAAGATGTAAAGGGAACGGAGCCCTCAAACCCGTAAAAGGGAGAGTAATAAAATACAATACAAAATACTGACATAATTTATTTAAAATTTTATAATTTAACTTTATTTTTAATAATTTATCCATCATATACATTAATTATTATTGTAAAAATTATTTTTTATTTATATCCTAAATCAATACGTCAATTAATTAATAATCAATAAAATTTTAAAAATAAAAATTCGATGAAAATATTAAATAATAAATTAAATTCAATCAAAACTTTTGAAAAGCTATTTTTCTTCTACCTACTCCAATTAATATTAACATTTTATGAAACTTTGGTTCTCTCTTGGGTATATGTTTAGTTGTTCAAATTATTTCGGGATTAGTTTGATCTATACATTATAAATTACATATTATAATGCATTTGATAGAATTATTCGTGTTATACATGATGTAGATGATAGGTGATTAAAACGATTAATTTATATAAATGGAGCATCTTTTTTATGTATATGTATTCATATTGGTCGAGGAATTTATTTTAATTCATATTTTTTTTATTTAACTTGATATAGAGGGATATTAATTTTTATTCTTACAATAACTACTGCTTTTTTAGGATATGTATTACCTTGAGCCCAAATATGATTTTGAGGAGTTACTGTAATGACTAATCTAATATCAGCAATTCCATTATTTGGCAATGAAATTGTGACTTAATTATAAGGAGGATTTAGAGTTAATAATGCAACCTTAAATCGACTTTATTCTTTACACTTTATTATACCATTTGTAATTTTAATACTTAATAGTCTGCGATTGAAATACTACTTATCTTAAATAAAAATTTCTAATCATTAAATCAACTTCTTATTTTGACAGCCCTACCCCTTTTATTAGAATATTTATATGAGAATACTATTTATATAAGATTTATTTTGAAAATAAAAATATTCTTAGTTATTAAATAAAATTTATATATATTAAAAAAATAAATGAAACAAATTAAAATTTTTATTTAAAAAAAATGTTGAGGAAGTCAACTCATTAATTTTAAAATTACTAATTTTTATCTCATCAAATGGATTGTGAAAATATAAATCGAAGTTTAAATCGACCTCGATCAACGACCTGAAAAAGGGTCAATTTCCTTCAAAACTTTTTGCTTGAAACCCAATTATTTCTCATTTTTTTAATTTTTTGAAATCTACAAAAAAATAATTTTATTCCCAAAATTTTGATTAATAAAATTTATCTATATTATTATAAATAATTATTTAATTAATGACCTTAATTTTAATAATAAAATCATTAAAAAGATTTCCTTTGCCTAGGAATTTAGGCAAATCTTTAAACTTTAAAATACACCTCTCGGTTATATTAATTTAAACAATAATACTTAATAGTCGTCGATTGAATGCTACTGTAGACTTTTTGATAGTAAAATAATATTTATTAATGAATATAAATGATACAGTGATAAAATACGAAATCTCACGTCCGCATCACTCCGCTGCACGCTTCGCACTCCCGATTCTTTTATCTCCTCCTCCTTCCATCCCTCATCGCTAGGTGTCGCATTAGTATTTTAAATTTCTGTCCCTACATCTGGGCATCCTGACTAATCAATTGCCCCGGATTAATAATTCACAACATATGGTTTCATGAATTCGGCGCATGAACTTGTAGACAAAGGCCTATCTTGTAAACCTATGGACCTAACATCATACGTATCGTTAGCCTTGGCCTTTTCGATTACATAAGGGCCATGCTATTTTGCTTTAATTTTACGGCCAGGTCCTAGTTGAGTTCGCTTGATTGCTCCAAGATCGCCCTCTTTATACTGAGTCGGTGCACGGCGTCTGAGATTATACGAGTGACGATTCTCTGCTTGAACTTTAGCAATTTGCTCTTAAGCCTTTTCACGCAAATTATCCCGATTCTCTTGGAAATGCGTTTGAAGTTCCTTTTCGATAAGTTCCTTTACTTGTAAGTCAATTTCAGGTCGCATCTTTACACCAAACAACAGCTCAAAAGGCTTCATATCTATGCTTTGTTGGTAGGTAGAATTCAGGACTTGTTGCAACCTGTCCACGTGCTGATACCATTGTGAAGGGTCATTCATAGACAATTTGGTGAGAACGGCGATAATGGTCTCGTTTAGCCTCTCAACTTGACCGTTAGCTCTAGGAGGACCTGTAGTTATGGTGTGGTGCTTGATTTCTTCCGCTTTGCAGTGATTCTGGAATTCTTCAGACGTGAATGCCGTTTCACGGTCAGAGATTATCCTTGCAGTGCTACCAAATACCATCTTCTGTTTTTCTAATCTGTCAATCACTTCTCTAGATGTCGTTGATTTGGTAGGATATAATCACACGAATTTGGTAAAACCATCGATAACTGCTAGTATATGATGATATTTTTCGCTTGTTGTTTCAAGGGGTCCAAGGTGATCGACATGATACGTGTGGAGGCGAATATCGTCTTTGAATAATGGATGGAGAAATCCCTTCTTTTTACCTTGTTTTCTATTACCTAGAATGCAAGGGATGCAATTGGCAATGAATCTTTCTATCTTTAGTCGAAGGTCTAGAATGAAATAATCTTGCTTTATGAGCTCTTATGTTCTTTGGAGTCCAAAATGTCCTCGATCATGCGCACTGCGAATGATATCATTTTGCATAACCCTGGCAACCATCAACACCTCTCGGCCATCCTTCTCATCATAAAGAAGTCCACTCCTCACAAAGAAATCTTTGTAAGGTTTCTCCTTCAAAATTTCGAAGATTAAGCTCGTCTCGCTGTCCTCCTGCTGCGCTCTTTTAATACGTGGAGTTATATCATCTATCTTGAAAGTCATCACGGGATGTCGGCTCAAAGCATCGACATGCTTCATCTGAACGCCGGGCCGATGTTCCACCGTGTAGCCAAAATCTTCTAAAAGGGAGACCCATCTAGCTACTCTGGCCACCAAGTCCTTCTTGTCCATGGTTCGCTGAAAAGCTGCACAATCTGTTATTATTTTGAACTTGATTCCCCACAGATAAATTCTAAATTTCTGAAGACCTGAAACAACAGCTAAAACCTCTAGTTCATAGCTTGTATAATTCTTTTCTTCTGGAGTAGTTTTTCTACTCATAAAGTGAATTGGATGCATCTGAAGATCAGCTGGACACTTCTGCATCAATATGGCCTCGTAACCCTCTCGACTGGCATCAGAGTGTAACTCCGTTTCGTATTTTTGGTTGTAAATCATCAAAACAGGATCCGTGGCCATCATACTTTTTAACTTTTCGAAGGATCTTCTCTCGACTTCAGTAAATTGGAATTTCATATCTAGCTGTAAAAGATCAGACAAGGGCTTAGCGAATAGGGCATACTGAGGAACGAACTTGCGGAAATATCCGGATAACCCCAAAAAGCTTTGCACCTCCTTGGTACTGGTCAGATCGGGGTAATTAAGAATTGCCTTGACCTTGTCAGGCGACGGATGAACTTTCCCATCCTCAATCACATGTCCAAGAAATTCAATACGATGTTTCATCAATTGAGCTTTCTTCTTATTCAATTCTAAACCGTACTTAGAAGCCGTGTCCAGAACTCTCTCCAAACGCTTTAAACTTTCTTTATAATCAGGCGCAGGAATTAGTATGTCGTCGATGTAAATAAAACATACACCTTCCTCAATGAATAACCTGAATACAGTATTGATAAATCTCTGAAATACAGCAGAAGCGTATACTTGCGACTATCCTTGCTCACTGGTATGTGGTGGAAACCATTTTTTAGATCAATCGTCGAAAAAACGCAAGCGTCTTGGAGCTTATTTATCAAATCTTGAATTACTGGAAGATGATAACGATCTCTAACTGTCACGCGATTTAATTTGCGATAATCGATGCAAACGTCGTTTTTTTTTTGAAGGGAACATATTCGTAAAATAGTTTTCTAGCTTTTTCGCGTATTTGAAAATCAGGGATATGATCAAGATCCGATGAAGGTTCATTGACAAGGTTAATGCGAGATAGAAATACAGTAGGCTTTAATTTAATTAATTTTACGCAATCAGGTCCGCTTTCAAGTTTCGCTTGGTGAATCACGTCGTTACCAATAATTAAATCATAATCTATCGCATCATCAGGAACTACATTGATAGCGGTAGGTAAACGATCATCGTCAATATTTATAATCGTCTGGAAAAAACCCGAAAGTTTCTGTTCCTTGCTGACCAACGCCAATCACGCATGAATTTTGTCGCCTATAATCAGTCGTGAAATTAAACTTACGATAAACTAAAACGCTAATTAAACAAACTTGTGCGCCGGTATCTACGAGATAATCTACTTTAGTATCATTTATCTCGACCTGTTTTTCATGTCTATTATACGGCTTTATTTTACAGGTATTAACTGATTTGTTTGACTTACCATCGGTTGACTTAAATTCTTTCGATTCATGTCCTAACTCGCTACAACGGAAACATCTCTCACCGCGATCCTTAAATGGACAGTCCTTAGAGTCGTGACCTTTGCCACCGCAGTTGTAGCACCGTTGTACCTTGATGTTCACTTCTTTCTTCGCTTCTGGTTGTTCTTTCTTCGTTTCTGGTTGATTTTTCTTTCCAAATTCCTCTTGAGTAGCAGTCTTCTCTTGTTTTCATTTCCTGATCTCTTCGTAGGCTTTCATCTTCTTCTTGAATTCTTTTAAAGTGTTTGCTCCGAACAGAAAAGCTTTGTTTACTATTTCATCATTTATTCCATCTATCACATAATGGATAAGACCTTCAGTTTTAATTTCACATCTAGCAGCCAACTCCTTAATAATTAAAAAATACTCCTGTACAGTCTCGCCCTTCTTCATTTTCCGCTTCAATAACATCACATGAAGTTCAGCACTGTTGATTTTTGAAGAAAACTCATCTTGGAGAGCAGACTTTAGTTTCTTCCACGTTGTTAAATTCTTTTCACTTTGAATGAATAACTTTGCCACTCCTTTGTGTGATTTCTTTGCAAAAATCAGAATGTGCAGGTCGTCCCATTGGTACAGAGTAGCCATATCCTCGAAATCGGAAATCCATCTTTTGACAGGATAAGAGTCATTACCCTCGAAAGATCGAATCGAATCCCCCACTTCTTTGTAGTGGATAGCAAATCGAGGAGCTTATCGTCCTGTCGTTCTGTTATTATTGGAGACAACGCTCACGTGACTCCCAACACTGCTACGTCTGTCCTCATCTTCCTCAGCGTCCTCGTCACCATCGTTTTCGTCTAGATTCGCACCTGTTTCGATCTCCTCTTCGTCGTCGTCTTCCGCGTCATCGTCTTCTTGGAGGGTATTTCGGTCCATTATACCGTTGCAGATTCGAGCAATTAATTCTTCTTTGGTTCCGTCGTAGTCCAATCCCAAAAGGTTGCAGATAGATGTTAAATCTCTTTCGGCCATAGACTCATTTGCGAAGGCTATCTTAGCTGTGTATTGATCAGAACCATCAGCAAACTCAAAAGCAGCAAAAGTGCGTAACCTTTGACGATTTCCATGATCTCCATCTTCTTGAAAAATAAATCTATGTAAGGCACAAATTTCTACTTTCGATGCAGTTTTTATTTTATCACGAATCGCTCGAATCTGTTCGAGATTCTGAATCAAGAGGCTGAATATGGCTGAATGTTTTGTTTATATGATCGTGTTTGAGATTAAGCAGTGGGTTACACTCATATCAGCGCGTTGTAATTCGAAACGTTGCAACTCAGGCCAGAACACCACACAAAGAAACACATATGGTCATCTTAATATACATCGCATTTCAAGATATTGCATCACCATAAAATCAAAATAAAAAAAAAGAGTCGTCTTTTCTAAGATGCACGTCGTAATGTTGGCGCTTTATCCGTACACGTCGTATTTGCACTGAATTAGGCACACAACAAAACACACATCGTCGTTCGATTCTCGTGCACGTCGTATTTCGCACTCGGACCTTTTTCGTCGTTTCCTCGTCGTCACACGTCTTGATTCATCTTGGTTAGATTGATGTTGTCTTATCGTGACCCGGTTCTACACATTTCAACGTTGCGTGGTTCCAAAAAAAAAAAACAATTTTGACGATTTTTTTCACGATATCCTTTCCTTCGTTCACCTGCGAGATCCACGGTCACTCATCACGGACGAGCCCCCAAATTGTAGACTTTCTGAGTAGACCCTCATTGCTAGGTGTCGCATTAGTATTTCCAATTTCTGTCCCCACACTACTTATATTAAATAAAAATGTCCAATCATTAAATAAACTTCTTATTTTGATATCCCTACCCCTTTTATTAGAATATTTATATAATAATAGTATTTATATAAGATTTATTTTTAAAATAAAACCATTTTTAGTTATTAAATCAAATTTATTTATATTTTAAAAAAATAAAACAAATTCAAATTTTTATTAAAAAAAAGGTTCGGAAAGTAAAATCATTAATTTTAAAATTACTAATTTGAATCTCATTAATAAAATTGTTAAAATATAAATTGAAGTTTAAATCCACTTCGATCAATGACCTGAAAAAGGGTCATTTTCCTTAAAAACTTTTGGCTTTAAAACCAAATTTTTCTCATTTTTTTAATTGTTTGAAATCAACAACAAAATAATTTCATTCCCAAAAGTTTAACCAATATAATTTATCTATATTATTATAAATAATTTAGTAATTATTTACCTCAATTTTAATAATAAAATTATTAAAAAGATTCTCTTTGCCTAGGAATTTAGACAAATCTTTAAACTTTAAAATACAACTCTCGGTTGTATTAATTTAAACAATAATACTTAATAGTCTTCGATTGAAATACTAATTATTTTAAATAAAAATTTCTAATCATTAAATAAACTTCTTATATCAAAACCCATCCCCCTTTTATTAGAATATTTATATAATAATGGTATTTATATAAGATTTATTTTCAAAATAAATTTTTTTTAATTATTGAATAAAATTTATTTATATAAAAAAAAATAAAACAAATTTAAATTTCTATTAAAAAAAAATGTCGGGTATTCAACTAATTAATTTTTAAATTACTAATTTTAAACCCATTAATTAGATTTTTGAGATATAAATCGAAGTTTAAATCGACCTCTATCAACGACCTGAAAAAGGGTCATTTTCCTTAAAAACTTTTGGCTTTAAAACCAAATTTTTCTCATTTTTTCAATTTTTTGAAATCTACAAAAAAAAAATTTTATTCTCAAAAGTTTAATTGATATAATTTATCTACATTATTATGAATAATTTATTAATTAATGACCTCAATTTTAATAATCAAATTATTAAAAAGATTCTCTTTGCCTAGGAATTTAGGCAAATCTTCAAACTTTGAAATACACCTCTCGGTTATATTAATTTAAACAATAATACTTAATAGTCTTCGATTGAAATACTACTTATCTTGAATAAAAATTTCTAATCATTAATTAAACTTCTTATTTTGATACCCCTAGCCTTTTCATTAGAATCTTCATATAATAATAGTATTTATATAAGATTCATTTTTTAAATAAAAATATTTTCAGTTATTAAATAAAATTTATTTATATTAAAAAAAAAATTAATTTATAGTTTTAAGTAATTTTTAAGTTTAAAATAATGTATAAATTAAAATTTGAATATATATTACATCAATAACATATTTCATTCATAATTCAATTTAATAATTATAAAAGAAGTTTTTAAGTTGTTCATTTTTTAATTCATAAATGAAAAAAGTGCCAGCCACAGCGGTTAAACTTTTTATAAAAAATTAATGTTGTTGATATTAATTAATTGTTCAAATAAATTTATTCATATAAATAAATTTCAAATATTTGGTTGAATATAATTATATTAATAATTAAATTAAATTTATAATAAAATTTAAATTTTTTAAAAAATGAAATGTAATAAATTTAATAGTAAACTAGGATTAGATGCCCTATTATTAAAAAATAAAATAATAATAATAAATATTAATAAAGTGAATTTTAATAATTAAATAAATTTGACGGTATTTGAATTTATTCAGGGAAACTTATTATTTAATTTGATATTACACGATAAGAAAATCTTATAATAAAATATTATTATATATTCTTTCTAAAACAATTTTCTAAATATAATTTTTTAAATATTTAAAAGGAATAATAATTTAGATAAATATGTCATTAATTTATAAAAAAATTTAAATGAGTTACAATAAATTTAAATTTATTAAAAAATATATTTTAATAAATAATTTTTTAAAAGAATTTGATTGTAAAATTATATAATTTTATCAAAATTAATATTAAAATATGTATGAATTGGCCGTCAATTCAATTATATTAATTTTTTAACTAAACTAAATAATATATGAAAATAAGTATTATAAAAAATATGTAGTAATAATTTATTAAATTAAATAAGTCGTAACAAAGTAATACTACTGGAAACTGTTATTAGAATGAAATTTAAATATGAATAATTATAAAACAATTTGAATTTAATAAAGTTTGAAAATAAATAACATAATAATAAAAATTTAATTTAAAATTATAGTAATAATATATAAAATAAATATTTAAATAATAATATTTAGTATTGTAAAAGAAATTTATTTAATTATATACAAAGAAAAATTATTATTTTGTACCTTTTGTATCAGGGTGTTTTTCGAGTGCGTTCATTTTTTTGCTGGGGAGAAGTGAAAAGTTGAATGAGGAAGGTGAGAGTGTGATGATTAAGGGGACTGGGGTGAAAGTGCAAGTGTGAGTGAAGGGAGCAGTAGAAAGTGCGAATTTAGTAAATATAAGATAAAAATTGACGAGAGTTGATTTTGAGGTTAGGTTCGCTTCGGTGGGACACTGGATTTTTTGATAGTGAGTAGGAGTTCGAAGGGTGTGAAGGGAGAAAGAGTAGAGGTGGCCGCACATTGCCAAAAAAAATCAGTACAAGAGGGTGAGTTTTGGGTAAGTTTTTTAAAGTTTGGGGTTGTGATCGAAAGTGAGGGGGGAGGAAGTGAGGTGACAGGGGAGAGGGATTTGAGGCTAACGGCCCGTTCACAAGGAGTAGTAGCATGCCGGTTACGCGAAGTCCACAGCGTGTTTCCAGAGGGAGACAGAATAAGGTTGGTGAGAAGAGTGAAGCTAATAGAGATAGCAATAGCAAAGAGAGAGACAGGGTAGCGTCGTTGACGAGGCAAGCGGTGAGGGAAGCGCAGATGAGACGTTCGCAACACCTTTGAACTCCGTAGCAATAGCAGAGTCGAGTCGAGGAAGGGTACATAGGCGCAGGAGGCCCACTAATTTAGAAAGACTAAGATCGAGCAGTTCGGGATCGAGGGAGCTTCTAGACATGTGGCAACAGTCGGCGAGCGCGATTAGCAGCGAGAGTATGAATAGAAATAGAAAAGAGCTACATAGCACCCTAGGGGTAGGGGGGAGGTCGACGAGAATATGACGGTGGGAGGGGGGGGGGTCACAAACTGGCAAAAATTGGGCCTCGTGGTTTTATGGAAGCTCCCTAAACAAAATTTAAACTACCTTTTAAATGATTAATTTCACTGAAAATTATATTTCTCAAGTCATTATTCGAAAATTTTGAAGATTGATTTCATCCCCTAAATATGAATTTGGACACGTATAAAAAAAATACGTGCACCTTATTTTTTAGTGCTCTAAAACATACTTCAGAAAGAATCAAATCGGAGGCGGACACTTGAGTAGCCTTCCTATTAGTACTCGTATGACTCTGGATCGAACTGGCTATTCATATACGGGGAACATGGTTTTGCAATTTCAGTAAATTTAGATTCCGTGCAAAATTCGAAACAAATTGTTTCAGTTTACTAGCACTTCTGTATTCTACGAAAGGTCCTACCCCCCCCCCTCTCATCCTTCTTCTCCTCCCACCGTCCACCTCGTCCTCTCCTTTAGACTCTGGCTCACAAGTAACGGTAGAACACAATGTGCTTTTTCGCGGTCTTTCTCAATCCAACTTCACTTTATCCTTTTCATTGCACCTCTATAATTTACTATTTAAATGGAGAAGTGAGCCAGCAGTTCTTAAATATTTCTCATTGAGCTGAGCTCACTTTGAAATACTTAATTGTGTTTATCTTACGGAAATATGATCAACTTCCTTAAAGCCTATAATTCGGCTTTTCTCGAAGCTGTTGATTTATTTTCAAAGTTTATAAAAGAAAATATTTCTAAGGACTAAAAGACAGGAAAATCTAAATCTTAATTTAGTACTAATTCTGGAGTTGAAATTATCCTAAAAGTTGGACCAAGTTATCTCTCACCCTAAAATAAAAATTATTTTATCTATTGTTACTTGCTTTCTTCGATAATTTTAAATACGTCTGTGAAACTTGAATGCGATATTTCATGTTTAAAAATCTTTTTTAAAAAAATCGACGACTATTTACAGGAACAGAAATGCGGGACCTTTTATTTGTGTATAATATTTCGTCAGTCATGGGATATTGGTTATGCATGATTTTATAAAGCATGAATAAAAAAATATGCTTTCAAGAGTCGTAAGTTCCACTAAATTCGAACTTGATGTATTATGATGGGGTTACGAATTTTTCCACTCTATGTCTGCATTATTTATTAACGTTTTCCTCCCTCTTGCTTTGTATATACCGCACTTAAAGCCAATCAACAGAAGGCAGTTGCGAATGATGTAGGTAGACTCTTTCGTAATTTATAGTAACTATAAAGCAGGAGAAGGAATATTACCATTTTGTATTCAGAAACTATTTCTCTGAATGGGGTTTTTGCAATTTATCTTAGCGCGCATTATATGAAAATATTGGATTTTGAATTTTCAATCTGATTTTAACAATATTCATTATTTGAAATTTATTGAATTTTTCCCTGTTAATTTGCAGTAATTCCCGCGTATATGTAGTACAAACTGGGAAATTACCGAAACGTTAAGAATAAGTTTTGAGAAAAAAAAAGAATATTGATTAATGTGTTTCTTATCTTATAAAAAAGATGACTTCCTTTTCAAGGGCACATTTTTTCCGTTTTCAAACAGTAACTACTACTATAAATATCTTTTATCAAACTCTTGTTCTATTTATTTTGAAATATGTTATTCAAAGTCGAAGACCAACACATAATTCGAGTGACCGTAACCTGTATTTATTTTAAATTTAGAAGAATTGAGAAAGTTATTCTTTAAAAATTGTATATGATTTAGTAACTTTAGACAATGAAGAACACATTTTTATATAATTATGTGTGTTTTTGAAAGAAAAGAAGAAGTTTACGCTGAAAAAGAACACATTCGATATTCAAGGTAGCCAGCTATCTAGACCGAAAATGCAGGACGGCCGGACCTTACCACTAAATACCTTCTTTCTTTTTGTTGGGGGGGGGGGGGGAGAAGGTTTTTGAAATAAACAGAAAAACATTGGTGGTTTTGGAAAATTTATTACACTACATATTGTTCTGTATTTATTGCATCAGTAGTGCGAGTGTAGTAGATATTCATTTTTTTACCAAAAAAGTATAGATTTTGTATAAAAATCATAGAAAATGCGGGACATGCGCGACGCTGCCGCAATTTTTCGGGGCACTTTGCGGGAAAATTTTAAAACGGCGCAGAAGGTACTAATGCGGGACCATCCCCCCATGTGCGAATTTTCCATCGGCCCAAAGTCGGCCCGACTTTGTAAAAATCGGTCCAGCCTTGTTAGCCGAAGATCGGCCCAACTAGTGAAATGATCACGCTGGGCGGAGGTTTTTGCCGACCATCGGCCCGACATGAGGACCCAAGATTGGTCCAGTGTGTTGAACGAGATCGGCATAGCCTTGGGCTACAATGCAGGGACAACTTTGCTTCTTAATATAATTTTAACACCCACTATTACTATTACTATTACTATTATATATCTAAGGATATAACAAAATAGGTATTACAAAACAAAAACAAAAAATTGAATGCGAGTAATTTTGTCTCTAAATGTTAATGGTCCTGATTGGAATAAATACATATATTATATTTTCAAACATTATATCACAGAAAAAATTGCTAACGCTACGGGATTTCGAACCTTCATCTATACCTGAATCTATTGCCTAGTAGTCGGGAGTCTTAACCATTACATACCGTCGGAATTGAAAGTCAGTGAAAAAACAATCCTCATAAGCCACAGCTCAAAATAGTTGACTAACAAATTTTTTAACTCTTTTTTTCATTAATTTTCTTATTATTATGCGACATCATGCAGATGTAAAATAAATTAACTGTTAACGGGAGTATAAAAGAAATAATTTTTAAGTAAATCATTTAAATCTGTGACAATTTTTAAGGTATCGTAGCCCCGAGCTGAACCATCAAATTTGTTTTCAAACCATTTTTTTTTCAACAAATTTTTGTTAAAAAAATTTTTTTTCCAACATTTTTTTTCAATATTTTTTTCAAACATTTTTTTCAACAAGTTTTTTTCAAACATTTTTCTTGAAGCAATTTTTTTCCGAAAATTTGTTTTCATACAAATTTTTTGGTAAATTTTTTTCAACGTGTTTCTTGAACAATTTTTTTCAATTTCAATTTTTTTCATTTCGCAACTTTTGATAATGACATAAAATGTCATTTTTAATGAGCATTTCAAATTTTCGTCGACGGAACTAGGAAGTTTTATCGCGTACCACGACAATTTTTTTCATAACAATTCTTTTAAAACTTTCGTGTAACGTTTTGGTTTTTAGGTGTTCCAGACTATTTTACAATGATCGTTTCGTACCCAAATTTCGGACATTTTAAAATAATTATAATCAGAGTATATTCAACGGCCAGCGCATATTTGGGCCAAGATTTGACCAACCGTCGGGTGCACCAAACATCGGGTGTTTCATCCGATGGTCGGCCCAAAGTTGGGCCAGAATTGTGCCGACAGTCGGCTTTTCGCCCGCCACCGACGTCAGTTGCCAACGTCGGTGGGACCATGGCAGCTTGAAAACATCGTAGTCGGCCCAAATCTGGTTACCATAGATCGGTTACCAAAGCAGGACCGACTTTGGATCCATGGTCAAGCTCTGACATCCGATCGAATTTCGCACTGCTGGGCTGACTATTGTCTAGAATTTGGCCGATAGCAGGCGTTACTCGTTTAAGAAAGATTTTCGATAGTTCACCCGATGTTCGGGCCATGCTTGGCCAAAGTTGGGCCAATAGTCGGCTGAACTTTAGAACAACGTACTAACTACTTCGCTGTCGACTTTTGGGCCGACTTTGGACCACAGTTGTGCCGATAGGCGGCGTTACTCGTTAACGAAATATTTCCCATAGTTCCCCCTATTGTCGAGCCATGTTCGGCATAGTCGGTCTAACTTAGACTGCCAACATTGGCTGTTTAGGTTGGGCCGACATAAGTTTCTTATGAATACTAAATTTGGCCCAACTTTTGCTGCTGATCTATGGCGGGCCAAAGTCGATCCGACTTTGGGCCGACGGTCCTACTCTGGGTGCCGACGTAAATTCGCACATGGGCCGGCGAATGCAGGACGGTTGGCTACCTTGTCGATATTGTATGGTTATGTTGACATCACGACTTTGCCAAATTCTGTCTGGGGATTCTGGGTGTCGGTAATTAATTTTTGAGGTTTGAATATCCAACACTAATTAAATAACTTCAAACAATGCAATGGTCATGAAAAAAAACGTAGTCGTCTAGCTCTTTAGAACTACTAGCGAAAATCTTGCAAACTTGATCGGCAAAATTCCAGAGGGGCAGGGGGAAGTGTTCATTACGCCTGGGCTATTCGTAATAAAAAGCTGGACGACTAGACACTTCGAAAAAAATTTCCTGGGAACAAAATAAACATACACACATCGCAAGAACATAGATATTAATAATAATAATAGTCACTGACGGATTAACGTTTCAGATAACTTTAACATAATTACGTGCCAGAGTGAAATCACTGAAACGTTTGTTAAAATAGGTTCTAGGCAAAAAAATGTAATTACCTAAAATTAATACTAAGGCCAATAGAAATAAGAGATATATTGAGTATTTAGTATGACGTCACGATGATGGTAGGTTAGGTGGGATTGTCAGTAAGGTTAGCATCGGTGGTACATAAGCACACGTGCATGCATATGACTTTTTGAAAAGCATATTCTAAACGTAAAAGTTATAAATTTATTAATAATAATATTTTTCAAGCATAGAATGCATTTGCGCAATTATTTCTTATTTTTTGTCGATTGAAGACTTTTCAGTTTCCATAAATAAATTATCCGGAAATTTGAAGTTTCAGTATGCATATCTAGCCTCAAATTGTGGACATTTTATTTTGTTTCGTAAAACTGAAAGGTCGTCAACCGAAAAAAGTATGAATCATAATTGCGCAAATGTACTCTGCACTTGCAAAATATTATTATTCATAAATTTATAACTTACGTTTCGGTTTAGAATCTTTTTCCAAAAAGTCATATGCATTCGCATGTAACCATGTACCAACTATGCCAACCTTTATGATATTTCAATCTACACTGTCATGACCGTGACGTAATGTTTTAATACTCAATTGAAAAAAGACATAAATTCATTAAGTACCGTAAACGGGGACTAAGCTGCGCATATTGGGGGGGAGGGCACCTACTTCTGCGCCATGTCACATTTGCAACACCTCTCCCTAGCAGATTGTCAATTTTGCGATAAGCCTACTAAACCTAATTGTCCCACGTGCGGCTTGTCGCACCAGCCGCAAATCTTCCTGCAGCATCTCTTAGCCAATATAGATTTAAATGAAGTTTAAATAAAAGTTCATGTAAAGCGAAAGGAAGGGGGGGGGTGTAGTAAAAGAAAAATATATACCCTTGCATAATTAATAGACGTTCCGTAAGGTAGGTTTAAGATTATGTTCACTTACAGGATGGATGACTCTGCAATAATTTTATTCGTCACATAAGGCTGCGCAGTAGAGTGATATCGCACATGATAGAGCGCAGTAGAGTTCTATCGTGGATAAGGATGCGCAGTAGAGTTTTACGATAATCAGCCCTGCGCAGAAGAGTTATATGATTCGCTCAGCTTTTACAACATCTCTTTCCTTCTAAGTGGCCATTTTATGACGCATTACACTCCTAAAGAATATAAATCTATGAACAAAAAAAAAAAATAACAACAACGCGGTACTTTAGGTAAAAAAAAGAATATTTTTTATATTGCTTCCTCACAGAGGGAGGTTTTTAATGACCTACAATTTCAAATCTACTTTTTGACATATTTCTATATAATTTGACCCCAGGAAATTGAAAATGCAATTATGTCCGTATATGTGTGTGTATGTGTATGTAACTTTTTCTGTTCACCATATCTAGAAAAGTAAAAGAGCAATGGTTATAAAATTTCAACAAATTATAGCCCTAATTGATTTCCGGACCTGACAGGATCTTGAGCTAGATCGGACAAATATAATTGTTTTTTTTGCGTTTAGAAATTAAAAAAAAACAAATGTTTACCATCTTTATATGAGAGGTCTGCAAACCGTTCAACTTTTATGCGCAGCTTTGATTACTGTAAAACATTACTACGCATTCTTGTCTACGACAGAACTCTACTGCGCAGCAGTATGTGCGATATGACCCTTGTGCGCTTCCTCTTTTACGATCGAGCTCTACTGCGCATCATTATGCGTGAGATAACCCTACTGCGCATCATTACTTGCGATATAACTACTGCGCATCGTTATGAGCGATATAACTCTGCTAGTCAATATTTTTATTTTGTTACCCTCCCCCTCCTTTCAGTTTATTTAAACTTTATGCAAATTTATATTTGGTGAGAGATGGCGAAGGGAAATTCGCGGCTGAGGAATAAGATGCAGGTGTAACAATTACGTTGGGTAAGCTTGCCACTAAATTGGTCCATTTGTGGACGACCCTAATTTTTTTGGGGGAAAGATGCTACAGGGAGACTTGCGGCTGAGGTTGAATAGAGTATTTCCACTTGTGATTAGTAGAATTAAGTCATTAAAACGTAAAAATAAATTAGATTCACATGAAAAATGCGAATCTAAAAAAATGTTCCATGCAGATATTACTGCATATTTGCATGAATTACTGCGCACCAACTACTGCGGTAACCAAATTACTGCGCTTGTAATACTGCTATTTTATTTTAAGTGAAGTTACAAATAATTTAGGAAATTTAAACCTTGTAATTCGTGTAAATTAGGCATGACTTAGACATACTAATAAATTTCAAGTAATTGAGGTTTCGTAACAGGAAACCCAGATTTGCAGCAATGACATATCCAGCTAACCAGATCGTTTTCCTCATCGGTACTCAGTACTGTTGCAGGCCCAGGCTTCTTGTCTGCATATTTATTGCAGCAACCGATTGTCCTCTCCTAACCACCTCTAATGCGAGGAAAAAACATCTTCTTTCGAATACTGAAGTTGCTCGCAATTTTTTTGGCATAATATCTTTCTTTCAGGTTTCACCGTTTTTGATTACATAAATTCAAAATCATTCAGGGAAAAGACACATTGCGACACTGACAGGCATTATCACTGGCGACTAAGTAAGGTTTGTCTTGAGGTTATGATATAGCGACTGTAAAACCGCAGTAATACATGCAACAAAACAAATCGTGCCAAATACTGATTTGGTAAAAAATATATAAAAATACGTATTCCTTGTCTTTTAGCATGCATTTTGAGAAAAAATATATATTTTCTTTATTAAAAAAAATATTGCAATAAATATTTAGTTTCCCGAAACGAAATTAGAATTAGTTTTTTAGAACGTATTCATGACCCGCCTACAAATCAAAGCAGTAAAACTATCAGTATCGGATGCATGCGAGATTCTAATTGCAACAAATTAGTTAAAAACATATTAACTGGAGTTGTTTCATTGACGACAATAAAAAATATATCACATAATAATTTTCTGAATTGTTTCAAAGCATTATATACATTATAAACATTCTAAATCATTATTTATCTTTGAAACTGCAGTAAATAGAGCATTCCCAGTATTACCCACACTTACCCTAAACGTGTTGACAATTGAAAGTTTAGAGGCTTTGGAGTTTTACGAAGCCGGATTTGTTGAAAAAGTGGAGTGCAAGAAGGTAGATGACAAGTTTTTAGTGCGTGGTGAGGTTAGTATTGGCACGTTCATTTTTCATTAACTGTATGGTTTCTTATATTAAAACATTTATATGAAAGTATAATCTGTTTAATAATGTGTCACTAAATGTTGTATTTATTTAAAAATAACACTTACTTGAAAACTTGTATACAATTTCGATCATATTGCCAGATGATTTACAAAAGATAGTAGGTTTCTTGACCAGGATGAAATAATTCAGAGATGATCTTATTTGTTGTATCAACTCTATGGGACAAGTTATTAAATCTAAAAAAAAACACAACGTTTCAGAAATACACTATTTCCATCATCAGAAGAACCAATTTATATAAAGGAAATAGTTACGAAAGTCTTAGTCATCTTTTTGGAGTAGAATTCAATGATTGAGATCAATTTAAAAAGTCAGTGACAAATTTAAAAATATATATCAACAGGTGTCGATTAAAATAGAATCTATGAAATTTCCTATTTCAATTAAAAAAATACTTATAAAAATTTGTATGTGGAATAAAATTAAAATAATTTATAAGATACTGTTGTTACGTCCTGAAGGGAACAAACTTATCTGGGTAAAAAAATTAATTAAAAAGGTTTCTCGTTTTTGATCGAAATCTAGGATTTCGAAACAGGGATGAGAATAACTTAGGAAGGTTGAGATAACCACACAATAATCTACAAATTAATCGGAATACAATTGTATACATAATATTTGAGTTTACTAAACACAGGAAATTACAAAGTTAAAGAAAGATAGCAGATTCGAATTAAAAAAAAAACAGAAGGATTAATGTTTTCTGAATTGAGTTTAATTTTACTTGATGTATTTGCTTTTAAATTTCAAGTTACACTAGAGACTCTCAGGTAGCGAAAACTCCTCATCCAGATCTCCACCTTAAAATAAAAGAAGACCTTAATGACGAATTTCAAAAAGAAATTTAAATATTATGAGTTATTAACTCATTGATTAAAACTTTCCTAATGATATTCCAATTGTTCACTTTAAAGCTGAACGAGTAACTATTTTGGGGATTCACAGATAATTCGAAGATTCCTTGACAAAAACTGGTTTCCTGAATTGGTAGAGTCCTTTTCTCTTTCACTGGTAGATACTGGAACTGGTGCAGGTGGTTATTGCTTTAGTACAGGTAGCGTTGATTGACCTTCTGGTGATTGACCATTGCAATGGTTTGACAACGAGGATTTGCCAAAGGAGTCTATTCGTGGGCAGGTAGGCTGAGGTCTCCTGCTGTTGCTCAAGGGTAATAATGGTTGACAATGGATTTGTTAAAGGATCTTGTGGGTTCAGTCTCACTTTATTTAAACGGATTTGTAATTTACAATCGACTTCTGGTCGATTGAAATTTCCGAAACACAACGCTGATTTTACTTTTTATTTTTAAACTTGTGTTTCGACTACTTGGAAATGATTTCCAAATAACCGGAGTCTATCAGGTATTTAAATATTAATTTGAAAATGTGCTCTAGGGCAGAGCTTCGGCCCGATTTGATGTTTGTAGATGGACTAACTTTCCGATGTACTTTTGAGCAGAGCTTCCGCCCGATTTGAAATTTGGATATAGACTAATTTTCTAATTCTGATCCTGGGTTTATATACGTCAGATTTCATTGTGTTCACAACCAAAAACTTGACGGCGAGGGGACGTAACAATTGATCCTTAAAAATTAAAAGAATGGTGCTAAGATCTTTAAAGTATATCCCTTTTCCAGGTTTCCTTCAACAATTTGTTAAAATGTTTTAGAAATATTTTAAACATTTAAATTATTTTTTAATCTTATTAAAAGTTCTAAATATCGTCAAAAATTATTCGAATTTTTTTTAAACTTTCCAAACAAAATATTTCAAAATTAAAAAAGTTCGTTAAAATATTGCAGATTTTTTTTCAGTGTTTTGATCAATCTTTGGAAATGTTTTCAAATCTCTAGAAAATGTTCTCTTCAAATTAATCTTTCAAAATGAATCATTCATAATTTTCCCAGGAATCTTAAAAAAAATGTATTCCCTTGATACTTTTTAAAATTCTTAAAAAGCGTCCAAATTTTTGTCAAAATCTTCAAAAATCTGTATTTTGTTTGAAATAATTCAAAGTATTTTAAAATTTTCAATTATTTCTGAAATTCGTTCAAAGCTTCTAAATCTTTTTTCGAATTATTCAAAGTTTTTCTAAAATTTTTTGAAATCCTTAAAAATTAAAAGAATGGTCCTCAAATCTTAAAACTGTATCCCTTCTCAAGGTTTTGTTTTCAAAAATTTATCAACAATTTCTTGAAATATTCCAAAGATTTAAATTATTTTGTAATCATCTTAAAACTTCTAAATATCTTCAAAAATGATTCGAATTTTTGCTAAGCTTTCCAAAAAATATTCCAAATCTATATTTTATTTTAAATAATTCAAAATCTTCTCAAATTTCAAATGATTTCTGAAATTCGTTCAAAACTTCTAAATATGTCTTTTAAAACGATTCAAATTTGTCCTCAAATTTTTGAAAAATTCTGCTATCCTACCAGTATTTGTACCTAAGAAATCCGGCTATTTGTACCAAAATTTCGGTACACTTAGCCACAGCGATATTAAAAAATCATTTACTACTAAAATTTTCTCGTTCATCAAAAATGTTCAGAACAATTCAAAAAGAAATGTTATAATGAAATAAAATTATGGGAAACCACCTTACAGTGGATAATGCTACCTACAGTGGATAATTCATTAAGGGCGAAAAAAAGCAAAATAATCAATTTTAATTATAATTTAAGAACACGTAAAGTTTCCGAGCAATTAATTAAATTAAATTAATTCTTTTTCTTTTATTTGTGCCTCAATTAATGATTATCCACTGCAGGTTGCATTATCCACTGTAGAAAGGTTTCCCCCGCTTATTTGGAAATTTTGATTTACAAAATTAATGGTGCAGAAAATTCCTAATCTTTATTGACATATAAACAAATTGAATAGAGCCACTAAGAGTCATCGGTAATAGTTTGCAGCTTTCGCTAGGTATAACAGGTGAATCGAGTGAATCGAGTGAAAGAATTCCAGCGTATTTGATACACGTGCCGGGGATTTGAATTTGTAATGTGACGCTTTTGTCGATCCCGTGCAAATTGAATGCGCCCGGGTAATGGGTTTGAATTTGTACCGGTTGTCCATTTACGAGGATGAGCTACGTTTAGTTGTTATATACAAAAGATGCGAATCCTTAGATTCACTCACATACGAAAGAACCAGCCGATTCGTGACTAATTTATCTCAAAGCGTGACGCGTCAGCAGTTCACTCAAATTTAACTCTAATTTTATCAAGAGAGGTTTTTTTGAAAACATTTAAATAGTTTTTGATATCAAGGAAAATTAATTAGTCCTGTAAAAATTACTCAGTATGATGACTTTGTGAAGCTCTTCACCTGGGGTGATTGCTAGAGAGATTGATCAGCGAACTGAGTCAGAGCGGTGTTGCTGAAAGAACGTGTTGTTTAAATCAGCAACATGACAGTATAATGAGGCTAGAATTTATTAATGGTATAATAATTAAAAAAAAATCGAATTGATTTTTGACTGATGCGAATAATGTGGATTCGCCGACTGAAAAATCAGTCAAAAGAGACCTTTAGAGTTAGTCAATTTTACGCACTAATGAAATAAGTCATTTCAAATGATCCTATCTGAAGAAATCTCAACTAAAAGAGATTAATTTTTCACTAAACGTGGATTAGTCAAATTTTTTATTAAAAAAAATCAATTTTCAAGAGAAATAAAAAGAATTTTAAACAAAATAGTTCAATTTTAAACAAACAAAAACATGAATTTTTTATTAAAAGGACGATCCGTCAAAATAAAATAAATTTTTAATAAAGGAGTTCAACTTTCAACCAAGTACTTAAATTTTCAACCAAAAAAAGATAAATTTTTAACGAAGATTTATTTTCTACTCAAAAAGAAGAATTTTCAACAAAATAAAAAATCAACTGAAAAAGATTACTTTTCAACTGAAAATGAATGAATTTTAAACCAAAAAAAAAACTATTTTTTGAAAAAATAGTCCAATTTTCAAACAAAAAAATGAATTTTGAACAAATTAGTTCAAAGTTCAACCAAATAGTAAAATTTTCAACCAAATACATGACATTTTATTCAAATATTAGAATTTTTAACTAAAAAAGAATTCATTTTCAACCACACAAAAATTTCCAAACAAAAAATAAGGCTAAAAGGTCGAATATATTTCAAAAACAGTTGACTTTAAGTCGGAAAAACTGAATTTCAATCAGTTGAATTTGACTGGAAAAGGAGAAATTTTGACAAAATAGTTGAATCTTAAACCAAAATGATGAATTGTTAACAAAACAGATTAATTCACCCAGACAGACGAATTTTCAACGAACTACATGGATTTTGTAAAAAATAGTTGAATTTTCATTTTATAAAGGACACATTTTAAAGCAAAAATGGAATATATGAATTTTTATATAAAAGAAATTTAACACAAAAAAACGAATTTTCAACAAAAGAGTTTAATTTTGAATCAAATAATTTGACTTTCGATCAAAATAGTTGAATTTTCAACCAGATAAGATCAATTTTTAATTTAGGTATTATTTTTCAACCAAAAATGAAATAGTTCCATTTCCAGATAAGAAGATTCATTCTTAAAAAAAAAAATTGAATTTTGAACAAAATAGTTAAATTTTTAATTAAATAATTTGACTTTTGACCAAATTAGTTGAATTTTCACCCAGAAAAGGTCAATTATCAATTTAGGTATTAATTTTCAACAAAAATAATATAGTTTCATTTTCAGTGAATAGGATTTACTCTTAACAACAACAAAAACTCGAATTTTCAACAAAATAGTTAAGTTTTCAAAATCTCAACCAAATAAATGAATTTTAATGTAAAATTATGAATCTTAAAAAAAATAAATTTTCAAAAAAAGCGTTTAATTTTAATCTAAATACTTAAATTTTCACATAAAGAAGATGTATTTTCAACGAAATGGTTAAACTTTTAACTAACGAAGATAAACTTCAAACTAAAAATAAAATGGTGATATTTTTAGTTAAAATAATTGATTTTCAACTAAAAATGAATTGAATTTTTATTAAAATATTTCAATTAATCCAAAGAGATGAATCTTAAAAAAAAAATTGTTCACAAAGTAGTTCAACTGTAAATCAAACAGTGGATTTTTTAGGATGAAAAGAATTAATTCTCAAAGAAACATGTAATAGTAAACATTCCTACCAAAAAAGATATTAATTTGAAGAAAGACGAATTTTCAAAAAAATAAATGAATTTTCAAGCAGAAAAAATCAATAGATACCCAAAAAGTTGATTTTTTTACCAAGAAGATTAATTTTTTACCAAAAAAGACGATATTATCCATAAAATACATAAATTTTCAACCAAATACTTGAGTTTTCGACTGAAAAATATAAATTTTCAACCAGATTGTTCAATTTGTAACTAGAAAAAATAAATTTCCAAATTATTAAAAATACCAATGTATGTGAAATAATTATTTTAATATAAATAATAGTTAAGGCACGATGCGAAAATTCAAATTGATTATTTGACTTATATTTGTTTCTATGATTAATAATTATCTACTATAGGATCACTATCTACTGTATGGTGGTCTTCCCTAGTTAAATTTAGAGTTAAAAAAAAATTAAGTATCAATCAAAAATGAAAAAAAAACTTCAACAAAATAGTTAAATTTTCAACGAAAAAGATTAATCTTCTACTAAAAAAAAATAGCTTTTAATTAAGTAGTTCAATTTTTAACCAAACAGTTGAATTTTTGACCATAAAAGATAAAATTTTCACAAAAAATGGAATATTTAGGCGAAAAAATGAGAAAACGAGAAACAAAATGCAATTTTATATACTATATAGAATGATAATTTCATTAAAGAATTATTAAACTTCACACTGTTAGAAGTGTTCAAAAAATTCCAACATACTTAGGATATTAAAGTTACTAAAAATTTACAAAATTAAGTCGCCGAAAACGAAATTCAGTAACTTTTATAGTAAATTCACTAAATTGTTATTCACATTCAGAAACGGTATCTAAAAATTACCAATAGTTTCCTAAAATTCCTACAAGGGAACAAAAATTAAAGTTATCGTGACCGAAAGAAGTGCGCAGTTAGGTAATGCGCACTCCGCACTCCTCAATCGCGTTCGAAGTGGACAAAGCATGGTTCTCGTGGTCATGGGCGCCAATGCACTGTAAAAGGTTGTGTTGAATTGTAACAATGCAGTAAACGTATTTTTTTCGATATTGGATGATCTCAAGCGTAAAAAGACATTTTTTTCAGTTTCTTCCGATACAACTTTCGAATCATTTTCACGCTTGAGGTCATCCAATGTCGGAAAAATAGGTTTACTGCATCGTTATAATTCAACACAACCTGTTGCAGTGCATTGCCGCCCATGACCACAACAACTATGCTTTGTCCACTTCGAACGCGATTAAGAAGCACGGAGTGCGCAGTTCCTAACTGCGCACTTTTTTCGGTCAGGATAACTTTCATTTCTGTTACCATGTAGGAATGTTAGGAAACTATTTGTAATTTTTAGATATCGTTTCTGAATTTTAATAAACATTCAGTGAATTTACTACAAAAGTTACTGAATTTCGTTTTCAGCAACCTAATTTTGTAAATTTCAGTAACTTTAGTATCCTAGATGTGTTGGAATTTTCCAAACATTTCTAACTGCGCACTCCGCGCTTCTTAATCATGTTCGAAGTGGACTAAGCGTGAAAAGGATTCGAAAGTTGTACGAGAAGAAACTGAAAAAAGTCGTTATAATATAATTCAACACCACCTTTTACAGTGCATTGCCGCCCATGACCATAACAACCATGGTCCACTTCGAACGCGATTGAGAAGTGCGGAGTGTGCAGTTCCTAACTGCGCACTTCTTTTCTAAACTAGTCAAAGGTACATCAGGACCGCAAGCAACTAACAACAGTTGCGAACCAAATTTCAATCCCTTGAAATTTTTAGAGACAGTAACTGACAATTACTAAATTGTAAGAAAATTTTCTGAAATAACTAAAGCTTCATGCTGTTGCTGAAATTTCTGTTCCTGTTTAGGAAAAATCAGAAGCGGTTTCTGCACAATTGAGTGAGGCGTCTCTGAAAATTCGAGCAATTTCTGACAGTGTAAAAATGTTAAAGAGCAACAATAAAAAAAAGGTCTCTCTGATAAATAAGAGGTACTTCCTAAGTGTATAGAACTTGTGCTCATGGAACATCTTCAGGAAATGTCATTAGTTGGAGGACCCGGAAATCGAATGGAAAACGTGAGCTGTTGAAACTTAATTCGCGATGTCAAGGACCTTGTGCATAAATTCAAATACAAATACAAATACAGATACAAATACAAAAATACAAATACAAATATAAATACAAATTCATATAATGCTTGATAGATATTCTTCTCGTGGGAGGTACACAACACATGCGAGTTACGAGGATCCCACCTGCATGTGCATCCTCTTTGAATGCTTTTTGCGTACGACGATAATTAATTAGACGCAGCATCGGGCACATCGTTATGCACCGCATTCACTTCGAGTGCCTTGTACTCAGCCGCTTATCTTGCGAGTCGTTTATCGTAAAAAAAAGTTTAAAGCTGGGGAAGTAAGAATCTTTTATCCAAATCTGGGGTAGATATGGGTGGCCTCCCTTTAAAAACGGGGTTGAAAAATCAACTCTTTACCATCCGCAAGCCTCGGACTGATAGAGATAAAAAATACTGTAAATAGTGTCACAAATTTTGAAAAATAGTTTCAAAATAATGTCATCAATGAAGAACGGGGCTAGCGCATATGTTTTTTGCATCGGCATTTTTTAATAACAAAATTAAGTTATGAAAAAAAACACTGATACAGCTTGAAGGAGTGATATTTCAACTACAATTTCCTGGTTATCTATTTTGGTTGAGGATTCAACTATTATTGACATCAATTTTTCAAACTGTTTCAGTTTTGATTGATAATTTGTCTTTTTCGTTGAAAATGAATCTATTTTGTTAAAAATTAGTTTTTTTGTTGTTGTTGGATATTCAATGATTTGGTTAATAATTTATTGTTTTGAATGTTGTTTCATTCAAACTGTTCATTCATCATTCAAAATGTTAATATTTTGTTAAAAACGTTGTTTTTGTTTTTTGAAAATTAATTTTTTGAATTTAAAATAGAACAATTCAATTTTAAATTTAGAATTTGTTATTTTGGTTTAGAAATTCATGTTTTTTGTTAAAGATTTATTTTTTTTCTTGAAAATTGAACTATTTAGGTGAAAATACGCCTGCTTCTCTAGAAGTTTATCCTTTTGACTTAAAAATTAATCTGTTTTTGTTGAGGATTCAACTATCATTGAAATGAATTTCTTCAAATATTCCAGTTTTAATTGAAAATTTATCTTTTGCATTTGAAAATTCGACTTTCCGGTTAAAAGATTGATCTTCTTTGTTGAAAATTGTTTTTTCTCGCTGAAAATTGATCTATTTTGTTAAGAAACAAATTTTTAGTGCTGAATATTCAACGATTTGATTAGGAATTCATTTTTTAAGTGTATTTTCATAATTTTAGTTGAAAATTAATTTCTTTGTTTGGAACTGTTAATATTTCGTTCAAACTTTGTTTTCGTTTTTTGAAAATTAATTTTTTGAATTTTGTTAAAAATATCTTTTTTTTCTTGAAAATTATTTGTTCAAATTTAAAATGTAACTATTCAATTTTTAATTAAAAATTTGTCATTTTGGCTTGAAATTCATGTATTTTGTTGAAAATTCATCTTTTATTTTGTTTGTTGAATATTCAACGATTTGGTTAATAATTCATTTTTTTGGGCGTAGTATCATTCTTTTAGTTGAAAACTCATTTTTTTCGGTTGAAAATGTTATTATTTTGTTAAAAATTTCTTTTTTTTTCTAGAAAATTAATTGTTTGAATTTAAAATGTAACTATTCATTTCTTAATTTAAAATTTGTCATTTTGGCTTGAAAATTCATGTATTTTGTTGAAAATTCGTCTTTTTTTTTTGTTTGTTAAATATTCAACGATTTCTTTAATGATTCTTTTTTTCAGGTGTGGTTTTATTCTTTCAGTTAAAAATTATTATATTTTGTCGAAAATTTATTTTTTTTCTTGAAAATTAATTTTTTTAATTCAAAATATGTCATTTTGGTTTCAAAATCCATGCATTTTGTTAAAAATTCTTTTTTTTTTAATATTCAACGATTTGCTCAATGATTAATTTTTCTGGGTGTGGTTTCATTCTTTTAGTTGAAAATTCATTCCTTGAGTTGAAAATTTTAATATTTTGTTAAATTATTTAAAATTAATTTCATGAATTTTAAATGTAACTATTCCATTTTTTATTAAAAATTGGTCATTTTGGTTTGAAAATTCATGTATTTTGTTGAAAATTGATTTCTTTGTTTGAAAATTTAACTATTTTGGTAAAAATTCGTCTGTCTCGCTCGAAATTTTTCTTTTTGGCTTGAAAATTAATCTGTTTTTGTTGAGGATTTAACTATTATCGAAATTAATTTTTCTGAAATATTCCAGTTTTAATCGAAAATTTATATTTTTTATTTGAAAATTTATGTATTTATTTGAACAGTCGACTTTTCTGGTAGAAAATTAATCCTCTTGGTTGAAAATTTATTTTTTTGGCTGAAAATTAATCTATTTTGTTTTAGAAAAAAATTTTGTGCTGAATATTCAACGATTTGAATGAGAAATCATTTTTCGGGTATGGATTCATCATATCAGTTGAAAATTCATTTTTTTAGTTGAAGATTTTTATTTTATGTTGAAAATTGTTTTTTTTTCAGCTTAAAATTAATTTGTTCAATTTTAAATATTCCATTATAATTAAAAATTGATCTTTTTGGTCTGAAAAATCAGCTTTTTCGTTGAAAATTGATCTATTTTATTTAATATTCGTTTTTTTTGTTGATGAAAATTGAACTATTTACGTGAAAATTCAACTATTTCTAGTTAAAAAATTAATTTTAAAAAATGTGTTAACAAAACAGTTCAATTTTCAACAACAAAAAAAAAGAATTTTTAACAAAGTAGTTTATTTTTTTCCCACCTAGTTGAAATTCCAACCAGAAACCATTAATCATCAACGAACAACGTGATAGTTAACATTTTACTAGAAAATATTTTTATTTTAAATAAAAAACATTTAAATTCAACCAAAAAGAGGAATTTTTAACAAAAAGTTATGGTGTCAATGGTTGTTCGTTAAGAATTCATCTTTTTGGTTCAATTTGACTGTTTTTGATTTAAAACTGAAATCTTTTTTTTTCATTTGAAGTATTAACTGTTATATTTTTTGTTAAGAATTCATATTTAAAAAAAAAAAAATTCAAATACATGGTTATACTTCTTTGGTCAAAATTAAATTTACGTTGTTGTTGAAGATTCATAATTTTAGATGAAAATTGTACTTATTTTGTTAAAAATTCAACTATTTGGTTGAAAGTTCATCTTGGCAGGTTGAAAAATCAACTGTGCCTGTGTGGTTAAAGATAAAACTATTTTGTAATAAAATTATTATTTTTTTTTTAAATTTAATATTTTGTTCAAAAGGCTTTTTTTTTGTTCAAGAATTCAAATAATTTTTCGAAAATTTATCTTTTTGGTGTCAAATTAATTTCTCTGGTTGAAAATTTAACTATTTGGGTGAGAATTCAGCTTGTTTAAAATATAATTATTTTTTTGAATCCATGTTTTCCGGTTGTAAATTCAATTGTTTGGTAGAAAAGAAATCTTTTTTGTTTCAAAATTGAACATTTTGGATGAACCTTTCTATTTGTTCACTGAAAAATCTTTCTTGGTTGAAAATTAATTTTTTGAATTTAAATTGAAACTATTGCATTTTAATTGAAAGTTAATCTTTTTGGTGTGAGAATTCATCATTTTCGTTCAAGATTGGTCTATTTTGTCAAAAATTCGCTTTTTTTGGTTCGAAACTCAACTATTTCGCAAAAAGTTTTGTTTTTCGGTTGAAAATTAAATTTTTTGGTAGAAATTAATATTTTAAGATGAAAATTAAACTATCAGGTTAAAAAGTAATTTTTTTGGTTGAAGATTCATCATTTTATTGAAAAGTTTATTTCTTTTACTGAAAATTCAACTATTCCATTTTTGTGGAAAATTGATCTTTTTTCTATAGAAATTTAATCTTCTTGATTGAAAATTCGTTTTTGTTTTTGTTAAAAATTTATTTTTCTAACCAAAAATTAAAATATTCTATTTTGTTGAAAATTATACTATTTGATTAAAAATTAATTTGTTGTTGAAGATTCATCATTTCATTTAAAAATTCATTTCTTTTACTGACAACTATTCCATTTTTTTGAAAATTTATCTATTTAGTTGAAAATTCATTTTTTTGTTGTTGATAATTCATTTTTCTAACAGGAAATTTAACTATTCTATTATTGGCTGAAAATTTGTCTTTTTTAGATGAAAATTCAGGTATTTTGTTGAAATTTTTATTTTTTTTTTCAAGAAATTAATCTTGTAGGTTAAAAACGAAGGTATTAGATTTAATAATAATCATTTTTGTTGAAGATTCGTCATTTTATTTAAAAGTTCATTCCTTACATTGCAAAATTTAACTATTCTATTTTTAATTGACAAATATTGTTGACAAATGTATTTTTATTTGTCCTCTTTAGATGAAAATTCATGTATTTTGTTGAAAATTAAACTATTTGGTCAAAATTTTTGTTTGTTGAAGATTGATCATTTTATTTAAAAAGTAATTTCTTTTATTGAAAATTTAAGTATTCCACAGTTTATTTTTCTAACTTTAAATTTAAATATTCTATTTTTGGTTGAAACTTTGTCTTTTTTTAGTTGAAATTTCCTCTGTTGGGTTGAAAATTCATTTTCTTTTTTTGGTAGAAATTAATCTTTTAAGATGAAAATTAAACTGTTACTTTAAAAACTAATTTCTTTTGTTGAACATTTATCATTTTATTGAAAAGTTTTTTGTTGTAGAAATTAGGTTGAAAATTGAACTATTTGATTAAAAATTCATTTCTTATACTGGCACGCGATTTTAGAATCAAGAAAGTAAAAGGCTTGAAACCTTTTGCAAAATTTTTAAACAATTCTAGAAAGTCACATAATGTTCCAGAAGATTTATAGAATTAAAAAAAAAGAATGCTTAATAAATTTCTAAGAATCTCTGTAGAAAATCCCAAAATATTATTTTTAAAAACAGAATCGTTCAAACGCTTAATAATATATCATTATAATACATTTAGAAAATAGAATCGAATTAATTTCTTTCGAAATTATTTTAGGCTCTCGACCGAAAGTTGAACGAACTTCACGTAAATCCTCTAGAGGAATTAGAAGACGTAGAATCTTCAAGGTACAATTAAGCTTTTTTTTCCTTCTAAAACTTTGTATTAAATTACAAACTTAACAAAGGGAGACCGCCAATTATAAATTTTAGTTTCGGTTTATAATTTTTTTAAAATGAAAGCTCATTATCTGAGTATTAATTTTTCAAAGCAGCAATATTTCCATCGGTCGGTAGCTCGTTGCGTGTTCGATTCTCGCTGCCGCACTCTTTTTATTGATCTATTTTTTATTCATTCAAACGTTTAAAAATATTTCCTTCAACCATCTTCAAAAAAATCTGCAAATAATACTCATATAATAAGGTTTCATTAAAAAAATGATAAACCCAATCTAAAATTCACCATTGGCGGGTTACCCCTTGTTAGAAAAATAGGATTGCCAAAAAGCATGCATTATTTTCTTATATTAAATAATAATAAAAACAATTGTTTTTCCCATTTTGTTTTTAGATTCTTATTTAGATCTTTTCTTATTCTTTAGACTCTCAAGTAATCACAATTCAGGTACGAGGATGATAATTTTAGGAGAGGACGCTTTGCGTTCCCAGTACGTTCCACCTAAACCAACCGTAAAAATCCTCAAAAGGCCTTCAAGAAACTCCCAAGGGGGTGGAGATTGTCCACTTTTGAATGGAGAAAAACCAAAGCAACCAATCAAGTCTCTAAAGCAGGTAATTATTCAGAAAAATACCGTCTTCTTTATTTGTTTATAATTTTCCCGTTTTTCCCCAGAGAGAGCAAGAGTACGCGGAGGCAAGAAAAAGAATTCTGGGAGAAGAGAAAAGCCCAGAAGAAAGACTCGTACAAGAAGTGAGCAAAATCCAATCCAAGCCAATAGCAAGTATGTCAAAAATATTCTCAAAAGTTGTTCTAAAAAAGAATTTTTTTTTTCAATCAACTTGTGCCATGCTGCATAATCTATTCCAGCCTTTCCTGATTTTTAAAACTATTCTCGAGCGATTTAAACGCTAAAAAAAGAAGCGAAGTGGCTGGATGTCGGCCATCTTGATCGCAGGCCTCTGACACTTTTTTTCAACGATTACGCTATTTTACTAATATTTCGAACAAAATTAGAATTTTCACTAAAAAATTAAATAGTTGATATTTAAACCGAAAAAGATTTTAATTTTAAATTAAAAACAGTTGAATACAAAAACGACGAATTTTCGAGAAATTATTTGATTCTCCAACTAAAACAGAAAATTTTGTAACTAAAAGTAAAATATATAAATTTTCAGTTGGAAAAATAAATGGTAAAAAAAAGAGTAATTTTCAACCAAATCGATGAATTTTCAACGAAGAAGATTAAATTTCTATAAAAAGGTCAACTTTCCGCAAAAATGGAATATTTAATTAAATTTTCAGCAAAAGAAATTAATTTTTAAATAAAGTGATGAATCTTCAACAAAAAATTAGTTCATTAGTCAAATAGTTTAATTTTCAACAAAAATATACAAATTTTCAACTGTACGTAGAATATTTAAATTTTCAGTTAGAAAAAGAAATTGTGGAGTAATTTAATTTTCTGTAAAATAAATTAATTTTTCAATAAAAATATGAATCTTTAACAAATAAAAAATCATTTTTAACCAAGTAGTTTAATTTTCAATCTAAATGACTAATTTCTACCAAATAAGACGAATTTTTAACCAAATTCATGAATTTTCAAACTAAAAAGACAAATTTTCAACCAAAATAGAATATTTAAATGTTTAGTTAAAAAAATAAATTAAAAAAAAATGAATTTCAAAACAAGAAGATTGAATTTCTATAAAAAAATATATAAACTTTCCACAAAAATGGAATTGTTAAATATTCTGTAAAAGAAATGAATTTTTAAATAAACTAATGGATCTTCAACAACAGCAAATTAGTTTTTAATCAAATAGTTTAATTTTCAACTAAAAAGGAAAAATTTTCAACAAAAAATGGAATATTTAAACTATAATAAAATAAATCAGCTCATAGATAAAATGATAAATCCTTAACAAAAAAAAATTAATTTTGTAACCAAATAGTTTAATTTTTAACCTAAAAGTTTAATTTCTCCCAAACAAGACGAATCGTTAACAAAATACAAGAATTTTAAACTAAAAAGATCAATTTTCAACTAAAAATAGAATATTTAGATGTTTAGTTAGAAAAATAAATTTCAAACACAGAAAAATAAATTTTAAAAGAAGATTAAATTTCTATAAAAAAATATATAAACTTTCCACAAAAATGGAATAGTAAAATTTTCAGTAAAAGAAATGAATTTCTAAAAAAAATTATGAATCTTCAACAAAAAAATAGTTTTTAATCAAATAGTTTAATTTTCAACTAAAATTTTCAACTAAAAGGGACAAATTTTCAACAAAAAATATAATATTTAAACTATTAGGAAAATCAATCAACTTATAAATAAAATGATAAATCTTTAACAACAAAAAATTAATTTTTCAACCAAATTGTTTATTTTTCGACCTAAAAGGTTAATTTCTACCAAATAAGACAAAATTTAAAAATAAATACACGAACTTTCAACTAAAAAAGACCAATTTTCAAACAAGGAGATTAAATTTCTATAAAAAAAAGAGATAAATTTCCCACAGGCATAGAATATTTAAATTTTCAGTCAGGAAAATAAATTGTGAAATAGTTAAATTTTCTGTAAAAGGAAAAAAAAATTTATTTAAAATTATGAATCTTAAAAAAAAATAATAATAATTTTGAACCAAATAGTTTAATTTTTAAACTAAAAGATTAATTTATACAAAAAAAAATCAACCAAAAATAGAATATTTTAATTTTCAGTTGCAAAAATAAATTGTCAAAAAATAAACGAATTTTCAACCAAGAAAATTAAATTTGTATAAAAAAAGATAAACTTTCCACAAAAATGTAATAGTCTAAAAAGATTAATTTCTACCAAACAAGACGAATTTTGAACAAAAAATAGAATATTTAAATTTTTAGTTAGAAAAATAAATTTAAAAAAAATGAATTTTAAACAAGAAGATTACATTTCTATAAAAAGATCAACTTTCCGCAAAAATGGAATAGTTAAATATTTTGTAACAAAAATGAATGATTAAATAAAGTAATAAATCTTCAACAACAACAAATTAGTTTTTAATCAAACACTTTAATTTTCAACTAAAAAGTACAAATTTCCAACCAAAAATAGAATATTTAAACTATTAGTCAAATAAATCAGCTTATAAATAAAATGATAAATCTTTAACAAACAAAAAAATTAATTTTTTAACCAAATAGTTTAATTTTCAACCTAAAAAATGAAATAGGTTGATATTTAAAACGAAAAAGTTTTAAATTTTTAATTAAAAACAGTTGAATACAAAACAAATACAAAAACGACGAATTTTTGAGAAACTATTTGAATCCTCAACTAAAACAGAAATTTTTTTAACTAAAAATAGAATATATAAATTTTCAGTTGGAAAAATAAATGGTAAAAAAAAAGAGTAATTTTCAACCAAATCGATGAATTTTCAACGAAGAAGATTAAATTTCTATAAAAAGGTCAACTTT